>JAEIIU010055440.1:20056-75618 GCA_018874675.1 Drosophila baimaii | reverse complement strand
AATGACTCCTTCACTGCGTTGCAAACTTCTGACTAAAATTATAATACCCTGCAAGGGTATAAAAATTTATTCGGTAAAGTTTATCCTTATACTTCAACGATTCATTTGATGGTTTCACCACAGCTCTAGCTATCTTTTAAACATAGAAACTAAGCCAAAAGTCGATATATTATCGAAATTAAGTGTATCCAGAAGCAGCAAACGTTTTTTGCCTGCGTATAGCTATCTCTCTTTGCATTTTGATACAAATTGTCAACAAGTGATTCCATCTCCCTTCCTCTCCCTCTGCATTGCATTTCCCTGTGCTCCCTTTAAAATATAAAATGCGCTTTAATACGGTATAAAAATATTTATTTACGAGCTTTAATTTAAGATACAAAATTTGTTTCTTGTTTTGAACACTTAACACAGTTAGGTTTTCTTGAAACATTTGATTTTGTTTTAGAATGTTTAAAGGCTATAACTTTTTTTTTTTCGTTTGTTTTATTTATAATATTTATAAAATATGTATATACTATTAGAGTATATTGTTTTTGCTTAAACAAGACAAAATTAAAAGAGTCGCAACAGAAATAATATAATTTAAATTCTAATTCGGTTTTGGTTTCAAGCTGAACCAAGTTAAAAACATGGAATTGGAAGTCCTACGTGAATCTTAACAAGGCGGAATTTTTAAGAATATTTCTTCAAAGCTAAACAACTAAAAAAATTTAAATTTTTGTTCGAAAATTGTTATAGTTTTGTCGCAAGAATGTTTGTTTTCGTTTTGTTACTTTGCAAAGGTTAAGCTACGATAATGTCCATAGCGCCTTCAAAGGTTATTTCGATCGGCGAATGCTCCTCCAAAGGCAGAATGGAGACTATCTAACACTACGTTCCTCTTAAAGCAGAATGGAGACTGTTCCCTACACTACGATAGTCTCCATTTTGCTCTTAGAGGATCATTCGGCGACCGAAATAACCTTTGAAAGTGCATTGAAGATCATCGATAGATTCTCAGGCGTCATATTTGGCCAGTTTCTGCAGAGCATGCTTGGCCGCCGCCATTTTCGCCTGGTCACGATTGTTCCCGAAGCCATGGACTCGGATGGTCTTCTCCATACACGTGAACATGCAGGTAATCATGACCTTCTCTTGATCGACAATGGGCGAACTGAACACGGGATTGGCTAGCTTGTGCTCGTAGAGCTGGCGGATCGGGTTGATGGGCACGTTACGCGAGAATTCCTGGATCTCCGGCTCGAAGAGATTGTAGATTACCTCCCAGGTGCGGTCCAGATCGCGACAATCCAGATAAATGGCTGCAATTAGCGCCTCCAGGACATCGCCCAGGGCCTTGGGCACATCCACATTCTGCGACATATTGAACTCGCCCTTGCGCGGTGCCTGGTCCTTGGAATCCTTGGTTACAGCCTTGAAAGCCACCGATACATCAGCCATTTCAAAGTCATCGCCATCGAACTCGTCCTCGTCGTCCTGGGGAGTGCTCTGAATGTCGATCTCCTCGAGCAGGATGCGCACATGATTGGTCACCCGGTGTCCCTGGCTCTCCTGAAAGTTCACAAAGTTGGCTATGGTCTCCGACAGCAGAGCGTTCTCCGCCAGGATGAACAGGTGCAGCTTGTGCCGCACACAAATGCAGGCCAGCGTCGTATTGTTGACCAGCGCCGAGCGCAGATCCGTGAGCTGGCCGGGTGTCATCTTGGTGTTGTTCTCGAAAATGTGCGCCGAAATGAGGAAGTCCAGGATGGCGTCGCCCACGAACTCCAGCTCCTGGTAGCAGCCGGTGAGGCGATTGGTCGGAAACGATGGATGGGTGAGGGCCTGCAGCAGGTAGCCGCGATCCCGGAACTTGTAGCCAAGATTCGCCTCCAGATGGGTGTGATTGATGAGGAAGCCATCGATCTCCTGGCTGGTCACATTCGTGCGCATCTTGGCGCCGCCCAAGCTGAGGTCCAGCAGCTGGGACAGCGGCTTGCCAATGTCCGCCTTGCAGATGCCAAAGTACTCCAACATCCGGAAGCCGTGCTGGAGGCCATAGTTCTTGACAATCACGCCCAGCAGCGCCTCCAGAGTGTCGGCCACCACCTTGTCGGCAATCTTGCCCAGGCCCACGCAGAAGTTCACCTCGGCGGAGAAGTCGGCGCCGGCGTAGTGGGAGTTCATGTTGCTCTGGCAGCCCTCGACAAAGGTGCGGTAGGTGAGCTCGTTGCAGGTGCCGCTGGCCAGCGACTCCTCGTCGCTGAGCGCCAGGGCGCGCAGATTGTGCGGCCCCACCAGCTCGGCCAGCTGCGGCTTCTCCTGCCACAGGGCCAGCACATTGTGGGGCAGGCTGACGCTGGGCGGCGTCCAGGTGTATTTCGGCGTGAACAGCGAGTTGCTGATCCTCGTCGGTATGTCCGTGTCGCTGAGGCAGTACAGCAGGTTGCGGTTCGACACCAGCTTGGACTTGACCTGCGTGAGGGTGCCCTCGTTCCACTCCGGATACTTGCTGGTCAGGTACAGCGTGGCACTCAGCTTGAGGAAGGAGTCGCCCAGCAGCTCCAGGCGTTCCATATCGAACACATCCGAGCAGCCCGCCGAGGTGAGGGCTGCCAGAAACTGCCCCTGCTCCGCGGGCGTAATGTGGTCATCGGACTGGCTAATGTGCAGGACGGAAAGGCGGCTCCTTTTCTTGCCGCCGCCAGGCGAAGTGGAAGTAGCGGCGGAGGGCATCAGAGCCGGCAGGTCACTGGACGCCTTTGCGGACGGCCTGGTGCCATAGATATTCCTATTGGACATCGTGAACTGCGTCTCCGTCCAGAACTTCTTGTCCTCGAACTCCATTTCATCGATCTTCGTCACATTGCCCTGCGTGAAGTTATAGTAATAGGTGAGCTCCACGGGATAGGTGGTCATGACGTTGCGCGACAGGTCCATTGGCTCCATGTACCGCTGCCAGGAATTCTGAAAGTCGCTGATCTTCAGGTTTTCCATATCGGTCACAATCGACTTGGTGGGCAGCGGCTCGAGCAGGGAGCGCGGCTCCTCAAAGTCCTCATTGGGCATGGCATTGCCCAAGGGATCTACGTTCCTCTTCAGCGACCAATCGATCTCCAGAGCCTTGGGCCTGTAATTGGCACCATTAATGGGCAGCTTGTCCAGTCCCAGATGGGCATTCAGTCGCTTGCGCAGGGCCTCGGCCAGGAGGAGTCCATGCAGGCGCCGCAGAATGCTCGGCAGGAAGATGGCCTTCATCCAGAGATCGCCGGGAAAGCCAAAGTTATGGCACAGCTCCGGTATTAGCACCACCTTGGCCCTGGCCTTGCTCTGGGCCGAGGTCTTCACCCGGTTCTGGATGTAAAAGTTGAGCTGCTCGGTGAGCTCCCTCACCTCGATCAGGAACTGGTCGCGGTGCACCACGTCCCCGATGTGATTGCTGTACTTGGACATGGTGAACTCGTAATAGGTCTTGTCCTGGTGGTTCTTCTCCATCAGGCTGCTGGGGGTCAGCTCCCTGTGCACCTTGGTGACCAGCATGCGCTTCTCCTCATAGTTGGCATACCACTGGGTCACGATCTTGCCCTCAAAGTCCTCGGGACGGGGCGGCGCCTGCTGCCTGCGCTGCTGCACACTGACCTTCTGCGAGCGGGGCAATCGCTGGAACCTTGTGACCAGCGGCCAATCGATACCCTTGCCCTGGCCGCCGCTCAGCACGGTCAGGGGAACAACCAGATGGGAGTTCTCCTGGCTGCGTCGGTCCAGCACAAAGTACGGCTGCCAGACTCTTAGCATGTCGCGGAACACCATAGCATGAAACTGATGCAGCTGCTCCAGCTGCTCTTCGCTTTGGATGACCACCTCCAGGGGATGCTCGGCCACACGAACACATATCTCACCCTGGTTGCTGAACAGCGGCATCTCCGCGAGGCGAGGCAGCTTCTTGCGCAGCAGCAGGGCAAAGTTGCTCGCCGTCTGCAGGTTCAGGTACATGTGCTCCGTGTAGTCGTTTTGCTCGAAAAGCGGCTGCAGGAAGATCTCGTAGGCGTAGCAGGTCTCGCCCACGCGGGGCCTGGCATCGAAGAACTCAGCGGGACAGGCTGTCTTGTAGGTGTGCACCTTGGCCACCTCCTTGCGTTCCACAGCGGTCACTGCATGAAGAATATTCTGGGATAAAGGGAGGACATATCGAGCAGTGATCGGGGGACTCACCATCATCGCCGTACTTCTTCCAGTGCTCAAAGTGGATGTCCGCAATGGCTGTCATTCGATCCTTGAGGGTGAAGGGCAGGAATCGCTCGTTGAGCTCCCCCAGTAGATAGAGTTGCTTGCAGGCCTTGAAGGCAGCCGAAATCTTGGCGGACTTCACGCATTCCATGGGATCGCCCTGAGGGAATACCACAGAACCAACTTAGCCACCTCGATATCATCGCCTCCCTCCTCAGCTCTAACTTACATAAATCGTTTCCTTTAGCCTGGAATTCAGTGGCAGGGTAATGGAGACCACGGGCTTGCGCAGCGCCCTGTCGCCGAAGAGCATCTTCTTTTCCCCGTCCTCTACCAAATTGATCCAGGGAACCACAAAGCCAAAGGCATCCGTTGGCATGCTCTGGCAATAGCGATGCAGCAGGATTAGGGCATTGCTGGCCAGCAGCAAGGCGCCATGTTCGTTTTTGAAGGGCGGTATTATGTCGCGGAAGTGTTCCGTAATCTCGTTTAGCTGCGGCTCAGCCCGCTCGAGAACGCGATCCTTCAGATACTCGCCAATCTCGAGATGCGCCGCCTTATACTCGCTTATCTGCTGCGTGATCTTGGCCCTTTCCTGTTCTGAGCTGAACAGCACGTACTTGGCCTCCTCGGAGCGAGCCCGTCCCTTCGTCTGCACGTACATGTTGAAGGTTTTGATGGCATCCAAGATGAGTACATAGTTGCAGGCCTGTACATCGATGCCCTCCTCCAGCACGCTGGAGCAGACCATAAGATTGGCTTCGCCATCCCGGAACTGCTGGATGGCCTGCGAGAAATACGAAGATGTCAAGACCTTCAGGGGATGTTACCTTCTGAGAAGCGATACCCACCGATTTCTGCCACTTGCGCTCCATGACGTTCTCAAAGTCCTGGGCAATGGAGTTGCGTCCCACCATGAACTGCGGCACCAGAACATCGCGCAGCTCCGGCGTGGCCTGTATGTAGGCCATCAACATGCCGAGTATGCACTTGCAGGAGTACCGGCGCTCCAGGAAGACCAGGCAGCATATATCCTCAGGCCGCTTGCCGGCGAACTCCCGCTTGAGGTACTGCAGGAAGCGCTGCACTTTCGGCGTGGAGAAGGATAGGATAACTTCCTCCGTGTCTACTGGTTCATTTTCGTCCACCAAGTCGTGCAGCTTCGTCTGCAGCATGTGACGAATGTTCTCGCACAGCCTAATGGCGTCGCGGTACATGGTCTTCAGGGAGAGCGTCTCTGCCTGGCGCTTCTTTATCTCAAACTCGACCAACACCGAGACAATGGCTATGGAGGCCGAGTAGATGCCATATTCCTTCATCTGGAACTGGAAGTCATTGAACAGCGTCTTGATGGCTCCCTTCTTGTGCGGATCGCGCTTAACCTGCAGTCCCTTGGACTTGCGCACCGGCTGGTTGCCGATGGTCAGTGCGTCCAGCATGCGGAAGTAGTTAACAATTAAGGTATCAATGTCGAGGCAGACTTGGAAGGTGTGGGTGTGCGATGGATACAGGAGCAGAAACTCCTTGGGCTTGGTGGAGTGCCTAGAAAGCAAGAGAGAGACACATCGTGAGGAATTCGCATCGGAGAGCCCCTTTGTCCTTACAGCATCACGTTCTCCATCTCCTGGGAATCGGACACGGTAATGATGTTCCCGCGATATGTTGTCTCCAGCTCCAGGAGCTTCTTGGCCACGTGCTTGATCTCATTGCCCTTGATCAGGACACCCGTGAGACCCACCACGCGCGGCATCTTTTGGTTTTGTCCAGCGCAGAGGAAAAGGCGCATGAACTCGCGGTATGGATGATGGCCTGTCCCATGGTGACATTCGTCTATAATCACAATGCTCACGGAGCCGAGTTCCAGGTAGCGTTGAGCAAAAATGTCCACAATCACCTGGGCAGTGCCCACCAGAACCTGTTGTTTAGGGTTGGGGTTTTTTTTTTAAGAGAGTGTAGTAATTGCAGATGTTATGGTTCTAAAAGATGCATAGATTCTTAAGCTGTATTACAACGATGTAACTAGATTTAGAACATAATTAAGTTAAGAATAAATAAGTTCTGGAATGTATATAAAATATACTCAATCAAAGGCTAAAACGAAAGAATTGACTCTTTTAATTTGTTTTCCACAAAATATCGCCTGGAGAATCCAGTCAAAGGCGCTGGAAATACTAAGATAAGTAACGACCAAACATTTGAATTGCCATATGCAAGGAATTTTTCTATTTCTGACAGAAAATCACGTTCTCTCCGTAAAGTTGAGAGCGTAAAAAGCTAAAAATAGCATGCGCTTGCATTTGGGCGTACACATATGGAAGGCGTGAGAATATGTGAACACACATATATTCTTCGACTGGCGTTGTATTCCTACAAGAGAGCAACAGGCTCTAGAGCGCGCTCTCTCTATATCTCTCTGTCTCTATGGCAACAGAACTTGTAGGCAGCGCTAGGTCCAGCGCGTAAAATGCGAAGGCAAATAAGTAAATAAATAAATAATAAATAAATGAAACGTCTTTGATTGTGCAGTCTCTTTGTGGTCAAGCTTAGCCCTACGTTTTGAGTCTATATTTGCCACAGAGCCCCCGATGTGATAAGTATGTGAACTTATTACAAAGTAAAAACATGAATTATAAGCTTAATTTGAAGATAAGAAATATAGTAAAGCTCGAGAGGCATAAATATTAATATATCACATATTTGTTAACAACAAGCCCTAAAATATATATTGTTCGATTTAGAAGTGAGAAACGTGAGTGTTGCCCACATAACTCATTGAAACCCGATTCCGTCTGCGATCGTAAAATGCTGATCCTATTTCCCTCAAGTGCCGCACATATATACGAACTATATATGAATTGTACGTGTATGCAAGTGCTTATATATATTCCAAAAACGTGCCGATGTACAACAGGGACACGTCATCGCTTCTCCCCCCACCACCAATCCCTATGCCTCTATTTCCTTGCCGGAACTCACTTGGTTATCACGAATCTCGTCCGTCCATTTGCCCCGCGGCCAATCGTCCACGCCCTGCTCGCCCACATAGAAGCCAATCTTGAGATTGGTGTGGCGCTTCAGGGCCACCGCCTGCTGGCGGGCCAGCTCCACGGTGTTGCACATGAAGAGTGCACGTTTGCCACCATTTTCGAGGGTTCTGAGGAGGAGAGGAGGGAATATGTAAACAAATCGCCAAGAAGGTTAAGGTTGCAGCCAGCAGCCACTTACTTGTCCATGTCCTGGGAGAAGCGGTTAAGGGCCAGGATGGCCACGTAGGTCTTGCCGGATCCGGTGGGCAAGTAGACGATGCCATTTTGCTTGGTTATGTGGTCTACCAGACGCAATTGATAGTCGCGAGGCTGCAGAGGGGAGCGCAATGTAATTTGTTTAAGCAGGTCGAGTGGAGGAGTGACTGCAGTGACCAAACCCACCTTGATTCCAGTGGCCTGCAGGTTGTTCATGCTGTCGCCCATAATGAATGGCCAATATATTCAGTCTTCTCGATAAAATCCAATTGTAAAATAAAATTGTTCGCACAAAACTCGCTGCATTCGTGCCTTTTTCTCGGGAAATGTTTAACTCACAGCAGCGACGATGTCTGGGCCGGTCGGTTAATGCTGACGTGTCAGACGCCACTGGCTCGGTTGCTTGGATTTCGTAATGCCGATGGCTTGTTTCAACACGAATTCGGGGACTCACCGGTGTTTCTTGGGCGTTTGGAATAGAGCTATGCGGGTGAACCGGCGCGAACCTACTTGATTTACCTGGAAACTGCATACAACGCTAGCACAAATGAGTAAAGTACTAAACACTTGGTTAAAAGATTAGCTTTTAGAAAAAAGGAGAGTTCTACAAACACTTCAAACGCATAATAAAATGCTGTCAAAAAAATTTAACAAAGAACACACCAAAATACGTCCGTGGAGTGTGACCAGGCGGTTTCAATGGAAACTCTAAAATGCTCGCGCCAAGTGTAAAGCTTTAAGCACCAACTGGGCACACTAGATATAGCGGGAAAACTTGGCGGTTTTTGATTTTAAATTCTTATCAATGCGTTCTCCTTCGCGTAAAAGGATCTTTGTTATTTATATTAGATATCTGTTTTTATACCTTTGCAGAGGGTATTATTATTTTGCCATGATGTTTGCAACGCAGTGAAGGAGTCTTATTCGACCCAATAAAGTATATATATTCTTGATCAGCATAATCAGGCGAGTAGATCTAGCCATGTCTGTCTGTCTGTCTGTCCGTCTGCTTGTCCGTCGGTCTGTCCGTCTGTTTGTCCGTCTGCCGGTTTATATGCAAACTAGACTCTCAGTTTTTGAGCTATCGGGCTGAAACTTTCAGGATAGTCTTATATCTTTTGCAAGCAGTATATATGTCGGAACTGCCGGAATCGGACTACTATATCCTTTAGCTGCCATAGGAACGAAATGGGAAAATTGGCATATTTTCGCTATTTTTCAAGATATTCAATATAATTATAGCCACGCCCTAGATATTTCATTGAAATCGGACCAATATATCATATTCATATTTAACATATGAATTTTAAATTTTACATACATTTTACATTATACATGCTGTTCTTACACAATAAGAGTACTTTGTTTGAATTTTCATTAAAATCCGCCAACTATATCTGATAAACAAATAAGCAAAACAGGGTGTTTCGTGTAATTTATGCTCTTATTATCAAAATCGTGTTTAATAATAATAATAAAGTAATAATCCGTCCGAAGTTAGCTTTTCTTACTTGTTTTTACCAATCTTGATGGTATGAAGTTGTCATAAGAAAAATGTGTAAAGCTGAGGAAACAGACACTAGCTTTCGTTAAAAAAAATAGCGATATAGTTTTTTTTTAATATATATACATATGTATGTATTTAACTTTATTGATAAGGATCGTCACATCTTACACATAATTTTCTCCTATTGGCTTACAAAGAGAACATTGAAAATAGTATTTTAGAGCCTAAAACAGTTCAAGCAGCCTCCTTCACGTGTCGTTCTTCTCGCCATCAGTCTTCATCACCTTGCCGCCGGAGAGCATGTGCTGGATCTCGATTATCGTTTTGCCCTTGGTCTCTGGCACAAAGAACAGCGAGTAGAGGAAGGAGAGTACAGCGATCACAGTGAAGATCCAGAAAGTGGGCCCCGGACCAATACCATTCTTGAGGATCGGGAAGAGCAGCGTGACCATGAAGGCCGACAGCCAGTTGCTGGTGCCGGCAATCGATCCCGCCACACTCTTCACATCCTCCGAGAACAGCTCGGCCATGACCAGCCAAGGCACCGGCCCGAATCCAATGGAAAAGAACACGATAAAGACGCAAATGCTGGCAATGGGCAGCCAGCCAAAGTTATCCATAGATCCCGGATTGGTAGTTTTCAGCTCGAAGTAGACGCCCATCAGGGCCGTGGTCACGGCCATCATGATGCCAGAGATCAGGAGCAGAATCCGTCTGCCAGCCTTGTCGATAATCATCACTGCAACCAGAGTGCTGACCACCTGGACGACTCCTATAATGATTGTGGCAAGACTGCCATCGATTCCAGAGCCCGTTTCTTCGAAAATGGAGGTGGAGTAGAACAGGATGGCGTTGATTCCCGTCCACTGTTGGAATACCTGCAGCAGCACAGCGATGCCAAGACCCTTCAGGACAATGGGGCGACGCAGGGCCACCAGGATGTTGGTCTGCAATTTAAGAAGATAATGCTCGTTATTTTAAAGATATTAATATCTAATCAGTAAGTATCCTGCCAGGCAGCAAGCATTTCTTTCGAATTACAGGAAATATTTACACGATAACTACTGACTGACCAGATAGTGTCATCCAAGGGCTCTCAACTATTTATATAGATTATATACGACATGATAAAGAGGGCGTTTAAATATTTCCATAAGTCTTAAGTAAAATTACGAAAGAAATTCAATTTCAATCTGATAGTCCTTTTCCTTTTCTCGATTTTAACACCACAATCAGGTTAATCTTTCAATAAATATATCAACACGTACCTTGGGCTGTTCATTCTGCCTTTGGGTCTCCTCCATGATCTCCTTGAACTCGTCATCAATGTTGGCGCCCTTGCCGCGCAGCCACTGCAGGGCGGCGGCAGCATCCTCATTTCGTCCCTTGATGGCCAAATAGACCGGCGACTCCGGCATGAAGAAGTGCACTGCGGCAAAGATCAGCGGCAGGATGGCGCACAGGATGTTGATGGTGGTTAGAGGTAGAAAGGCTCCAACCAAATAACCATAGAACACGCCCGATACGATCAACAGCTGGAAGAAGGCACCGATGGTGCCTCTCAGCGCCGTTTGGCTGATTTCCGTACAATACATGGGCGCCGTCACACAAAAGGCCCCGCCACACATGCCCAGGATGATGCGTCCACAGTACAACATAGCCACGTTATTTGCCCAGATCATCAGGACCCATCCCACCATATAGGGCGGGATCAGGGCCAACATGGTGGGCCTGCGTCCAATCCAATCGATGGCAAAGCCAATGGGTATGCAGATCACTGTGGCGCCCAGTGTTAGCAGCGAGGATATCCAGCCAAACTGACTGGACGTGATCGGAAAGCCATAGTCGCCGTCGGTCGTTAACATCGCCTCCACGGGCGAGGACCAGCCGATGCTTGCGCCCATACAGAAGGCGCCGAAGCTGGCCGACAGCCCGGCAATATATTGCCACAGAACCGATCCGTTGGTCATGGTAGGTAGGTGATGCTTGCTCCTCGATCGTTGCAAGTGAACTGAATTCGACACGCGACCGTTATTTGGCTGGAAAAATCGCTTTCCATGCGATAACTAAAGCGCCGCTGCCGCCAGCGACGTCAACGCAACGCAGCACTGCAAGTCATAAATCAGTTACTACTCTAGATGGGAGCAGGAACCGGAGGAGGGGCGGAGGGAAGCACAGCGCCATTGAAAGCCCCGAAAATCAGTTGAAAGCCGAGGCAGCTAATTAAACGTCTGCCGATACGCCTGTGTCCCGCTTCCACCAACAACACATGTCGTTATAAGAGCAATCAAGTGCTTCTATATAACAATTCCCCGATTATGCCCTTCGGGAGAGTATACCCACTAGCCCTACGGTTTGGATTGTTTTGGGTTAAGTCAACAGTGGCTTCGGTTCTGGGAATCACCAAAACAAAGAAGAGTTCCCCGCAATTTAAATAGTTTAACAATACTTGCTCGATCATCATCCCTTTTGTGGGAAAAACTCGTTGAAACCATTACTTATCCTAATTACTCGGAATCTTAGGTATTATTGTGTAGAAATTATTTGTATAATGCTAAAACTCTAAATGAGACATTGGCTATTTGTAATTTATATTATATTTCACACTAACCGAAAAGTATGCTATGTTTTTATTAATACGAAATACGATATACGATCTAAGTGGATTAGTATTTATGACGTTATTAGTTATGACGTTCTTTGAGCAACTAAACGATACAAATCTAATATAACATTTTAATTTATGTAAATTAAATTAAATTACTTATCCTAATTACTCGGAATTTTAGATATTATTCTATAGAAATAATTTGTATTAAATGAGACTTTGGCTATTTGTTATTTGTATTATATTTCACACTCTTTTAGGCATAACATTTAAAGGAACAATTGAATTATATACTACTTAACAATACATATTCCTTTAACTCCTTTAATTTCCATAAATATTGCTTAATTCTTAAGATAACGAATCCAATAAAATCCACAAAATATTAACCAAAAAACCGTGCCAACGAAAAGTATGCTATGTTTTTAAATACAATCTAAGTTGATAATCTAGTTTAACTTTATTTGGCTTTCTTTTATTAGTTAAAACGTTATTTGAGCAACTAAATGATACAAATCTAATACAAAATTTGATATTGCATCTTAATTTATGTAAATTAGTTAGAGCATTCTCTATCCTATTCACTTTTAGGTGCTAAAATCTGAGTTAAAGTGTCACGTTCTTTCAACAACCATTAGAACATCATTTGATTATTCTTCCTTATACAAAGGGTATCATTGGTTTTATAAGAAAGACAAGCTATCCATAAAAATATGATATAAAATATGAGTTTTTTAAATCCTTACATACAATTAGAAAATCCCACATGCAGCGGAAAACCCAACTTGAACAAATTATAGTTTCCAAACTTGAGTATAACCCGTTGCCCGCTGTAATAAAACTCATTTAACTGCAAGAAGAGTACATCATCTTCGGCTTGATCAAGCTTTCATTTCCGGTATGCTGTGATTTACGACTGAACAATTGGTTCTCCGCTGCCGCTGCCGTGTGAAAACTAGATAATGAGAGACCCTACGACGAAACAAAATAATTGAATGGGCGTAAATCGGACGGAGTTCATCTAATCTCTCTGGAAACTAACATCGCAGTGAGCATCACGCCCAAAACACATGTAGAGGAGGTTGATGAGATTGGGTCGGCGGACCCCAGGAACTGTGACAAAATACCCGCTTAATCGAGCCCACTCGACAGCCCCAACGGTCACCTGGCGGTCAAGCGGGCGGCTATCGGCTATGGAGGACTCTCCTGATAGTAGAGCGGAGAGCGGGCTCGGCCGCAACAGATAAGCGATTACCGCCAGAGATAATATTCGACTGAATTACCCAGTTTCAAGTAGACCCGAGGTCTCTCTCCTTGTGGCCCAATAATCATGTAATAAGCGCCTTATCGATGCAAAGCCCCCCGCCCGGGCACTTGGTAGGTGGGCACTGCAGTTGTTTTCGCGCGATAATGGACACTGGACTCCAACGAAATGCATTTCGAGTATCCCCCTGGAGCCATCACTGGTATTTCCTGATGATTTACAGTCGTAAACACTTATCGTATCCTCGATTCGAGTGTTTTTCGGTTAACTATACAACAAGTCTTTATTACGTTGCATCGCAAATGCCAAATACAGAACGGGGTTGGGTTGGGTTGGGTTAGTCACCACCACCTCCACCTCCCTAGGAGGATGCGTTTGCCGGTTTGTTTGCTTGCCGCCCGGTTATATAACAAGGGATTAGGTCCAGGTGGTGATCTGGCTCGTTTTGTCTACTTCTTGCGCTCCGCCTCCTCCATGGCCTTGATCATTTTGGCATCGTGCTGGGCATGATGCTCCCGGATGGCCCGCTGCAGCTCCTCGTGGTGGCTTTTGCTTTCCGGCGGATAGAGCTCACGCTTCTTTTTGGTCACCCATTCCTCGAAATACTCGGGCTGGTTGAAGATGTGGAAAAGCGTCACAGGGAAGGCCATGTACATGCCCATTTTGGCCACCTCCAGTACCCAGGTTCCCATATTCTTGTTTAGTCACTTGTTTTGCTTGGAAATCGAACGGAAAATTGTAGGTTTCGGTAAAACTTTTGTGTTTTTTTTCGGGAAACTATCAACAAAAATCAGCTGTTTGATGGATGAAACAGTGTTGACAAACGCCACGCTAGGCAGCATATAATTAGTGTTGGAAAACATGCGTTTTGGCTTGGGACAAAAGGTCCGTTATTGGGACAATATTTGAAAAATGTTTTGAAATTATGTTTTTTACTTTTTAAATACATTTAAGCAAGTAATATTTTCTTTTAAATATATAAAATATATACATTTAATAAATCAAAAATTACTTATTGCAAGCAGAACAGTTAGAACTTTGTGATTCATGAACACAATGCTAACAATATTTGATTACCTTCTTTCAAGTTCTCAAGAAACTTACTTATATTTTTGAAGTGTGCTCTCTTAAATAATCCTTCAGCTGGCCTCGAATCTATACCGTGCTGTATATTTCCCCACTACAAATTGCAAAATGCTATCTCAAGCACTTGTAAACTATTATTCAACTTTTTTATCAGCACAAAAACTTCCAGTAACCCCCCACGTTGCTCTTACAGCCTTAATCCTGCCATAAAAATAAAACACCACTTACTTTCCGATTATATATAATTATATATGTATTTTATAGTTGTTTTTTTTTTAAGCATGCATTTATAATGTTAGATCTTAGGCTAAAATTTTGAGAACGCGACCAAGTTAAAACGAGAGAACGTATCATATCGAAAATATGTTGGTTTTTGTTTTTTTGTTTAACGGAAGCAATCTTTTTTCTTAAACATTTTGATGAGAGATGATTTTTTAAAACCGTACAACGGTTTTAACGTTAGATTATGCCAGTACCCTGGGAAGGGGGTTCGGTTAGCTCGCCTTAAGGTTAGAGGGCCGTTTCGCCCGGATACTCCGCGGGAGAAGTAATTAGCAGTTTCTTGGTGCGCGAATGGTGGTGCTCCTCCAGGACATGCTCCCTGTTCTCCTTGTTGTCCGTCTCATCATCGTTGTCGTCCTCGTCCTGCATAAGGACAGACTTCAGGGGCGCACCCGCTGATCGCTTTCGCCCATTGCTGTTGGCAAATGGCGATGCCAATGTGGGCTCATTTCCATCCAGGCAGTACAGCAGGCTGGGACTCAGATCGGATTCGTCTAGGTCATCGATATCCTGCGTGGTGCTGGCCCCACCGAAATCATCCGAGCGACTGGCGAACGACAAGTCCGCCGGACTGGCCGTCAGCACGCTGCGTGTGAGCAAATATTCCCTAAGGATGGGCAGAGGTAAGTCGACATCCCAAGTCGGAGCGCCTTGGTGGTAACTTACTTGAAATCACTGGACAGGGCATTCGAGGGCTTGGAGTCTTCGTTGCTGTTGCTGCTTCTGCTGGTCGTCCGCTGGCGCGAGTTGATCAGGGCAAAGCTGTGCTGATGCCTGAGGATCTCCGCATAGCCGCCCAGGGAGGTGGCATCCTCGCTGTGCAGCGTGGGCGGTTCTCGCTGCTTGGTGGGTGTGCCACCGCCACCCAGGGAGTCCTGTTCCTCCTGCTCGGAGAGGCTCAGGTTCAGCTGCTTGTCCCCATTGCCAGCCAAGGCTGTGAGCAGCATTACGGGCTTCCGGGAGCGCGGCGTCATTATGGATTCCTGAAAGGACATGATATATATTATATATTTTCTTAAAAAACAAAGTTTTCGTACCTGCATCGCCTTGGGCATGCGCTGCGTCGACTTGGTAATGGGCGACATGGAACGCCGGCCCATATGGAGGGCGGGTGTGCTCGTTATGAGATCCATGTTGCGGTACACGCTGCTCTGCAGTATCTGCTGATAGCCCAGGCTCATGCCGGGCAGTTCATTGGAATTGTTCTCCGACAGCGTATCATCGTCATCCTCCTCCTCGTGTGCCTCCTCTTCGCTGTCATCCACATCCTCCAGCAGGGGAGCATGCTTGTTGGTCTCCTCGCCACTGGGACGCCGTCGCAGGGTGGCCGAAACACTTCGCACCAAGCGCTTGGTTGTCTCCGGCGTGCTGAAGGGGAACCTGAGATTGCCCATGCTGACGCCCTTCATCAGCTTGCGGGTTATCGAACGGCCAACGTGGCTGCTGCTCGCAGTCATGGTGCTGGCGCCCTCGACAATGGGCGTGAGTGCTCCGTCGTCTGCGTCGTCGTCGTCGTGCACCTGTGGCAGGATACTGGAGAGATTAGGCTCCGACTTGTAGCGCGAGGATTGCTGCACGGGCGTGGAGGGATTCGAGTACTCCTCGACCTCCAGCAGACGGTGCTCGTCCCAGGCCACACTCTTCTTGTCCATCAGCTGCCTGGCAGCCGCCGACATGATCTTCAATGGCGTCACACAGCAGTCGGCATCGATTTCGTCAGCATCCTGACCCGGAACCGCAGCTCCCCCGGCTCCGTGCGGCATCTCTTTCGACTGCTGGCGACTCACTGGAGCCGAGATGCTGCCGCCGGGCGCACAGCTGGAGCTGCTGTCCGAGGAGGAGGACTCGATCTTGAGGGAGGCGGATGAGATGGATTTCTGAAGCGGATGCCTTGGGTTAGGTGCAAGCGTGACGCTGGTGATGGTCGATGATGTGGGTGTGGGTGGCGTGGGGCTCTGGAAGAGCACCCGCAGCTTGGGTTGCTTCACATGCGACAGGTTGGGCGTCTAGCGGAAGGATGCGATGGATGAGAAGACATGCGGTTAGCTAACAAACACACATAAATCCATGCTACCAGATCCTCAGACTCACCTCGACGCCACCTGCCAGGTGGAAGCTGGGCGGAGGCACTCTCTTCGGGGTGCGCGACATGAGGCTCTTGTGGAAAATGTGCTTCTTGATGGAATCGCCCAGGGATTTGGCACTCCGCGTGGCCTCATTGTTCTTCAGACGATTCATTACCACCAGCTGCAGAGGGGTACCTAAAAAAGTCAAGTAATTAGGTCACGATCCTCCTTGAATACCTGCTCATCCTACCCTGGCCATTCTGCTTGTTAAACTGCTTGATTAAACGCCTCTTCTTGGACGACTCCGGCATGCTCTGGATGTGCGCATACAGTTGCGCCAGCTCCGTGTCCGTGTTATTGGTGTTGGTGGCCGCTGCGGTGGCGGCCCGGTCTACAAAAGTGTACACCGTGTTGACCGTCGAGACGTCCGAGATGGACTCGTCGAGCGTTTGTTCCGGCGACATGGTTTTCTTGCGTTTGCGCTCAAGAAAGTACGCCCGGATGTCGGTGGACAGCTTGCCGGGCACCTCGAAGATGTCCAGGCCGCGGACAATCATGTAGGATACGATGCTGGACATCTTCTTGGCCTGGTAATGCAGCACCTCTGGCGGCAGCTGTCGGGGGCAGATGAGGTGCGGCGTAAACAAGGTGGCCAGGTTCTCGGCACTCATCTTGTTGCTCTTTTCGTGCTGCGCCACCGCGTGCAGCATCTCGATGATGTGTCGCAGCAGGTCGCGATGCTCTTCGGGCAGGAGCAGCAGTAGCAGTTGCACGGAGTTTAGCAGGTGCTGCTGACGCTCGCCGGTGGCTGCCACCTGTCCGCTTAGTGCCTGGCAGAGGGGCGCTATCTGCAGGTGCGCGGGATAGTGGGCATCGGTGAGCAAGGGCTCGGGCAGCTCGGCCAGGAAACTCTTGAAAACGGTGGCACAGTCGTGGGCAGAGAAGCCGGCCAGCTCAAGGTCCAAGGGCTTGTCGTGCTGGATGTGCAGCCGGAGTTCGTTTTGTCGGGACACGGCTCCTGCCTTGCGGAATAGGCCCTCCTGGGTGAGATCTGTCAGGGAAGCAACGAGAATTAAGCCATGTACAAGCTCCTTGTTGCTAAACTTACTCTTTTCCAGCATAAGGAACTCCTTGAGCTCCTGCAGATGCATTAGAAAGCCAGGATCGATTTGCTGCTGCAGTGTCTCCGTTGGGCTATTGCCTACAGATTTGCTGCCTGAGCCCTGAGCACAGGCGGTGGCAGCTCCGCCTGCATGGCCCAGGCGATGTTTCTTGGACAGGCGGTTCCACTTCTTCAGCTTGCCCTTCTCCTCGTACACAATCTCGTGGCAGGGGAGGTCGAACCTGCAGGTGAGTGATTAATCAAGCGTTCTGCTTTCACAGTCAAGCCACTTACTCATCCGTGTTTAGCTCCAATTCGAAGGAGAGATGCATGCGCACCAGGGACTTGTACTTCTCGTAGTTGCAGCGGCGCATGCGCGCGGCCAAATCACGATCCCGGGGCTCACTCAGGTTCACAGGGTCCGTGTCCATTGCGATGGATTGTTCTTATTTGCACTTATCGAGTCAACACTGTATATACGTCCACGAACAACCACAAAAAACAACAACAACAACGACTACTGAGAGCGGAAACGCAAAAACAACAACAACAACAATGGAGAGTTGTCGCAAGGACACTGGACAAGTTCGTTCACAAATCCCGTCCGAAGGTTGCTTCTCTCACAATCCGCCCGTTGTGAATCCAGTTTTTTAGGAGCGTTATTCAATTGCCAATCGTTTGTCGCCCGTAAACATATTTGTTGAGTTTTTTCGCCCGATTTTTAACTGCTGAAAATTAAACGAGACGCTACCGAACAGTGTGACCACGGCTGGAGCGCCAAATTATGCCCATTTCAGATGATCTGGTAGCACGCTGCAATAAGGCGTTTTATTATGGGTTTAATAGAATTCAGGGCAGTTTACAGGTGCAACAATTACTTTGTGCATATTTTCACAAGCTTCATTAGAAGAATTTTCCCAATCAAAAGCACCTGTAATATTAGGGAAAATTCTTAAAAGCGTTGCCAGAGTTTTCAGAGAAGACCTCTTTGCGGCACGCTTTCCAACACTTAAATTGAAGAGAAATATTTACCAACACCAAATAAATAATTGCTCATCAGTGTGGCCAACTTTTGCTTAAATAAAAAAGCTGTTTTTGACGGGAAAAAAGCGACTCTGGCAACACTGTTGCTCATTCTGACCCATTGTTTGATCGCATTTTTAATTGTATTCCTGTATTAAAATGGTGCTAATCATGCCCGTTTCCCCGCCGGAGCACGGCCTGCTGTACACGGCCAACAACATCAAGCTCAAGCTGGGCGACAAGGTGGTCGGCGAGGGCACCATTTACATAGCACAAAAGTGAGCTTTTTTTCGCACAAAGCCGGCGTCTGAGGCGTCGTTGTTGTTATTGCCCTTCTGAAACACCCCCCGTTTTTCTTTCCAGCACGCTCTCCTGGCAGCCCAGCGACCTGGCCGAGGGCATTTCCATCGAGTGGAAGCAGGTGAGTCTGCACGGGATCTCCTCGAACCCGCGGAAGTGCATCTACTTCATGCTGGACCACAAGGTGGAGTGGAGCGGCATCTACGGCGATCCGCCGCAGCCGGCGGTGAATGGCCAGAACCAGAACGGAGCTGGAGCTGCAGCTAGAGGCGGGAATGACGCCGAGGTGGACGAGGGCAATGGCAGCGACGAGCACGACGAGGAGGATAACTTTGAGGACGCCGTGGACGAGCAGTTCGAGGAGGTGACAGAGTGCTGGCTGCTGCCCGAGGACATTCATACCGTTGACACCATGTACAGCGCCATGACCACTTGCCAGGCGCTGCATCCGGACTCGGCGGACAGCGACTCGGACGACAGTGATCCCATGGAGGATGCCGGCGGCATGGACGAGGACATGGAGCAGGATGCGCTCACACTGGGCCGCAACGGGGGCGAGGTGGGCGGCATGCAGAACCTCAGCCTGGACGATGACGACGAGCGATTCGAGGACGCCGACGAGTGAGACTACCACCATCACCACTACCACCTACTTATAAGCGGATTCTTTTGTACCAGCTTAAGTCTAAAGTGTACGATTCGTGAGGATAAATCTGTATTTGATTAGCTTTTGGAATACTATATAATAAACGCTGTAAGCGCGCTTAAGAACTGAAAGCTAGGGGCTCTCCTTTGTGTTCTCCTTGTTCCGTGCAATTTCCGCCTCCAAATCCTGTTCGCTGATCGGTTCCGCCAACTGTGGGTGGGTTCAAAGAGGGGAGTTATTTGAAGTCACTTGGGAAGTTAAATTAACCTACAGCTTGGGCCACATCTGCCATGAGAAGCGCCTGACGGTAGGCATCGCCATTGGAGGGCACCTTGTCGTAGTTCCAGTAGGTAAACTCTTCGAAAACGCCGGTGAGGCGCAGCTGGCGGTTCGCGGACTCGCTGAGGGGCTTGTCCGTCTCCTGGAGCACCAGTCCCTTGTATCCCTCGGGCACTTTTAGCCGCTCGCCCACCAGCGGATAGCCGCGCAGAGCGTTTGTCAGAATTCCGGGTCCAAATTCGGACGCTTCACGCGTGTAGTTATTGAAGTAATCCTCCACGTTGGCTTCGCCATCGCCGTCTACTTTGGCCGGCAAGTAGTGTAGATCCAAGGCCTTGCTTTTGGCCAAGTTCTTGCCATTGAAATCGAGCGTAATAGACATTTTTTTATGTTGGGAAATCAAAAACAATTGTTTTGTATATGGAGAGTGTTGCCAACTTAGCTAGAATGCGGGAAACATTTTGCATGGCGCTGCCAGATGTTGCAAGTATAAACGCGCGCTTAAATAAATATTGTTAAGTGGCAACACTACAACTATTCGATTTATATCGACTTTGCTTGACAATGTAAATGTTATCGGTGTATCGAATGCCAAATCGAATCCAACCGCCGAAAAAAGCAGAAGCGACGCGCAACGCGCATAATTTCGAATGCAAACTGACGCGCAGCCCAGCCCGCAAGTGATAAATAGTAAACAACAGTGCTAGTACAGTAACACTATATATTCGGTATCCAAGTGCGCGTATAATATAATTCGCATTTGCATTGCCAGCAGCAGCCACAACAACAACAACAATGGACGAGTTTACTCAGGTACGAAGGCTGCGCGCATACAACGAAACCCTTTGTCTGCTGTGCACGAGTGTTGGTAATTGCATTTTGCATTGAACTCCATTTTCATGGGAATTTCCGTTTTTCCAGCTCATGCTCGAGAAGGCAGAACAGCGCAGTCGCGCCCTCGGCATCAGCAATTCCAGCAAATTCCCCCTCGCCGAGTGCAGCGTTCCGAAGTCTGACGCCGCCGCCGCCGCCGTTGTAGTGGCCCCAAGGAGCCGCTCGCCTGGTGTCCAGAGCAGCGCCAGTGGCAGCGGCAAGGTGGTGGTGCTGGACAAGGCTACGCTGGAGGCGTCGCCGTCCAAGCCGCTGCGTCACTATGCGGCGGTCAACAAGGAGAACATGGAGATGGGCATCGAGATAAACATAACCACAGACAAGCCAATTGGGGTAAGTTTCTCTCTTCCCCCTCCTCCCCTCCCTCTGCCCTGCTCCGCGCTCCTTTGCTCATATCCTGTGTGCTGGAATCCCATTCCTTCAGGTGCAAGTTGAGATCCAAGAGCAGGAGGTGACCGACGATGACGAGGAGGCGGAGACTCCCAGTCCCGCCTTGGAGCCAGTTAATCAGCCGCTGGCCAGACTCAGGGACACATCCCGCAGCAGACTGCAGCGCATGGGCGCCTTGTACTCGAACACCGACGACCTGTCATCGCCCATCCACCGCACCGAGGGGCAGTTCCATGCGGGCGACGACGACGACGATATGACCAGCCGCTGTAGCAGGCAGCCCAAGCAGAAATTTGGGAAACTAGCCGCCTTGGCGGACACTATTAACCAGTGGGAGGACGACACGGCGCACCATGAGGTGCACAGACCCATTGAGGCGCCGCCACCGAAACCGGACTTGCCCAGTCGGCGGACAGAGAAGGGGCCAGCCCCGCAACCACCACGAAAGGCGGACGAAGTCGACGAGGCCGCCCGGACCAAGCAGCTGAAGTGGGATCCCAAGGTACTGAGCTCACTGGAGGCCCAGGGTTTTCAGCGCCGCGAGTCGTCGACCATTAAACACACCTATGATTATGCCAAACAGGGAGAGGCGGGAGCGCCGCCAGCTGCTGCCAAGCCACCAGTGCCCGAGAAATCGACGACAGTCAGCCAGGTGGCCAAAACCTTTGCATCCTCTGCTCCCCAGCCGGCGGCCAGGCCGGCTCCAGCTCCAGCAGTGTCTGTAAAGTCCGGTTTGGTATCCGGTCGAGCGGCCATTTTCGAGAATAAAGCCGGTGCCGGTGGACCGCTGCAAGGCAGCCAGCGTAACCAGAAGGATCCCTGCGAGCTGTCGCTGAAGGAGCGCATGAAGCTCTTCGAAACGGGGAACAACAAGGCCATGCTGCCCAAGGCGCCCATTGGAACTGCGCCCAGTATTAGCCAGATCAGGCCCGAGGAGGCGAAACGTAAGTATTCCGTTGCTCCAAGGCTCTAACCTTACATTCAATTGGGGTTTCTCATCTCAGCCCACGTAGCAGCAGTGCATCCGGTGACCGCTGCTGCTGTCACTACGGTCACAGCTGCAGCCAAACCCAAGCCGGAGAACAAGCTGCGCGACAAGGTGGCCGCCTTGGTGGCCAATGCACAATCCAGCGCTGAGAACCGGGTCAAGGAAATCGATCGTCAGCGGCAGGAGGACATGCAGATTATATCGAATAGCTTCAACAAGCAAAAGGAGCTCTTCGACATCCAGCCAGCAGCCAGCAGCAGCAGTGTGGTGCCTGCGCCAGCTCCTAGTAGATTGGTGCGTCCCATGCCGCCGCCACCACCACCACCAATTGCTGGCTGCCTTTCACCCGCTTTGGCCAGCAGCAAGAGGCGTTCACGTAAGCGGATAGAATCGACTAAGCCCATGGGGAATCCCTTAACCTTTTAGATGTTTCTTTTCGTAATTTCAGCTGGTGATGCGCCCCTCACGGACGAGGACTCCAAGCGAGCCCGCACTTCTCAAGCCGATCGCCTTTATCCAGCGTTGTCCGACCTAGATTCCAGCGGCGACAATTGCTGTGCCACCGAAACGGCATCCGCCACCGATGACAGCCACCAGCTGGACGAGGAGGAAACGGAAAGGTGCGCTGACAAATGCTACTCCTGCTTGCTATTCCTGCTCTGCATAGAGTAACCTTCCCAGACTGATAGGAATAAGACATTCATAGCTTTAAACCCCTCCCACCCCCACCTAGACAAGACCCACAAATAAAGTAGCAATCTCGCTTGCCTAACTAACCCCGCTTATCTTTGATTCGTGCAGTTGCATGGATGAGTCGGAGGAGGACCAGTCGCAGACTGAGGACAGCAGCGCCGGCATGTGCAATGGCAGCCTGGGCCGTGAGATAATGAGCGCTGTGCAGCGCAACGAGGCGGAGCATCAGCAGTATGTGAAGAAGGTAAGAGCGGACACAGGTAGAAATCTTGCAACCCAGCGGGTGGTCATTAATCCCTTTTCTTTCCTTTCGATTCCTTTCAGACGGTGCACTATGCCGACCAGGACATGTACTATAGCCACGAGGCTCATGAGGATAGCTCCTTGAACTCGTCACAGGTCTCTGGCATGGATGATTATCTGGAACAGGCGCTGGGTGAGGATTATGGCAGCACCCAGGATGATGATGAGAGCTTCAGCGGGGATGATCAGAATGCCAGTAGGCTATCCTTGGGCGTAAGTTTTCCATGATGAAAAGGGAATAACTTCATAGTAAACAATCCTATTCCTGCAGAGCAAGGGAACCACGGCCTCCAACAGCTTCTCCTTCCGCAAGAATCCAGCCACTGCCACCAGCACTTGCACGCCCATCGACGAGCACTGCGAGCTCATGGACGTGCAGACGCCGCTGCCGAGTGGATCACAGCCCGTAAAGTCCGAGCTGAGTGTGAATCAGGACAACGATAACCTGGTCACCTTGGTGCACACTGTGAGCTTCTATCGCCGCCAGCAGAGTGCCAATGTAAGTCAGCTTATTCCTTAGGATTTTGCAGATTTGTGAGCAATTCCTTGTCTTCCCTCAGAGCTCCAACTCTACGCCCGTGCGTAAGATCTGCCGCGAACAGCAGGTGATGCGCTCAGCCCTGGCAGGCGACTGCCATGCCAAGCACAGACTGGAGTATGACTCGCCACAGCAGGCCGAGGCGGGGGCTGCGGCCAGCATGGACGAGCAGACCGACGAGGACGAGGAGCAGGCTCAGAGCGCACGCGATTCCAGCGAGGCCTCGCAGGCACAGGATAAGATCAAGAAGCTGCTGAGCGAGGTGTGCAAGCAGCAGCAGGTTATTGGCCAGGCCAGCCAGGCGCTCAATCTGTGCGCAGCCACTGTGGAGTTCTCTGGCTCCACGGAGTCCGTGGAGGGGGAGAGGTATCTCCTGCTGGCAAGTAAGTTATCAATGATGATGCTTTCTTGCTGCGATTATTGCTAATTCTTAATCTCCTTTCTGCAGCCCATCGGCGGCAGGCCTGCTTGGACGAGGTTCAACGCCTGCGGGTGGAGAACAGCATGCGTCCCGTGGGTGCACCCAAGGAAAAGGGACTGCTGACGGTGAAGGACATTACGATTCCGCTGCGCCAGGAGTATGTGCGTAAAATGGCCTCGGGCAACATTAACGGGCATCATCTGGTGTGCCTGCTCAAGTACAATGAGCACGTACTGGCCACCAAGACAGTGCCCACGATGCCGGGCCTGTTGTCCGTCAAGTTTCCCGATGTCCTGCAGCTGAACAATGTGTATGCCGACTTTCGGGTGAGTCTTAAAGCCGCTTTCAAGGTAAACATCATCCTTTAATTTGGGAAAACTCCTCTGCAGATCACGCTAGAAATCTATGGCATGCTGGCGCAACGCGATCAGCTGCCCCACGAGCTCAAGTACCACATCAATGTGAACAAGAAGGGCGGCGTAAAGACGCCCAAGAAGAAGGGCGGCGAGAATAGGCTGGTCATGCCCCCTGTCCAGAGTCCAGCCGGTCCGCATGTGGTGCGCAAGCCCCAGCTGGTGCAGTATGGCTTTGCCATCTTCTCGCTGCGTGAGATCCAGCGCACCAGCTGGACCCTGACCCAGGTGCTCGGCGTCAGCCCCCTGGAGGGTGTCGTCCACATGAAGGTCAACTGCGAACTGTCCGTGAGCGTGGAATACAAGGGATTCCTCACCATGTTCGAGGACATATCCGGCTTTGGGGCCTGGCATCGCCGCTGGTGCTATCTGAACGGTTCGGTTTTGAACTTCTGGAAATATCCGGACGATGAGAAGCGCAAGACGCCCATGGGCAGCATTGATCTGAATGCCTGCAGCTCCCAGAAGGTGTCGACCGCACCGCGCGACATTTGTGCCCGCCTCAACACGATGCTGCTGGAGTGCGAGCGCCCGGCCATGGACACGGACCAGGAGTCGCTGATAATCGTGCCCAACGGGCACACAACCACGGTGCGGCATCTGCTGTCCGCCGACACGAAGGAGGAGCGCGAGGAGTGGTGTGCCTACTTCAACAAGGCGCTGACACTGCTGCGCGCCTGGGGGAATACCCACTAGACCGCCGACCCGCGATTGCAATGGCTGTCAGCAGCACACGGACCACGTACAACGGGCGGGTTGTTTAAAGTTTTCTGTTTTTAAGTTTACATAACTATGCTACGTTCGTCTTATTTTTGTTTAATGTTTCTTTCCCCTTCAAATCATTCGTATTTCCAAGTTAGTTTCGATATAAAATCTTGATATATATATACTATATTAAATACATGTAAATCCCAGTAAAAGAAAAGGCTGCCGCCTGCACTATACACTGAATTGTTTATTTGTTTATTGAATACTATTTTATACACGTACACATATACATTCACATACATATATCGTTTTGCAAGAACTCGTGGCTATGAGAAGGAAGTATTGGCTACGTGGCTTCCGTGTGTTAACTATCTTTGTATCTTCGATCGCCCTCCGTCCTCCCGAATCGCGAGAACAACAATAACAACAAGTGAGAGTTAAAGCTTGCGTGTTATCACGACCCCGACTTCCCCGGTTTTTCGGGCTGTTCTAGGGCCAAACTCCGCCCCGGCACCAGGTTTATCCGTTACGGCTGAACGGCTCGCTTTGTTTTTGCTTTCTTTTTTATATACCCTTGCAGAGGGTATTATAATTTTGCCATGATGTTTGCAACGCAGTGAAGGAGTCATCTCCAACCCCATAAATTATATATATTCTTGATCAGCGGAGTCGATCTAGCCATGTTCGTCTGTCTGTCTGTCCGTCTGTCTGTCCGTTTGTCTGTCTGTCTGTATGCAAACTAGTCTCTTAGTTTTTGAGCTATCTCCGACCCACAAAATATACATATTCTTGATCAGCATCACCAGCCGAGTTGATCTAGCCATGTCCGTCTGTCCGTCTGTTTGTCCGTCTGCCGGCTTATAGGCAAACTAGTCTCTCAGTTTTTGAACTATCGGGCTGAAACTTTCAGGATAGTCTTATATCTTTTGCAAGCAGTATATATGTCGGAACGGAATCGGACTACTATATCCTATAGCTGCCATAGAAACGATATGGAAAAAGTAGCTTATTTTCGCTATTTTTCAAGATATTCGCATGAAACTTTATGCTTTTATAGTATAATTATAGCCACCTCCTAGAAATTGCATTGAAATCGGACCAATAAATCATATAGCTGCCATAGGAAAGATCGATCTACATTCATATTTTACATATGAATTTTACATTTTGCATACATATCACATTATACATGTTATATTTTGTCAAAATCTTTTATAATAAATAACAAATTATCTGCAAGGGTATATAAACTTCGGTTCCACCCGAAGTTACTTGTTTTTTTTTTTGCTGTACTGTGTAGGTGGTTCATGTCAGGTAGTTCAGTGTGTCTTTTCTTTGTTTTCTTTTCGTTTTTTTTTGCCATCGGAATTGACTCTAGTTTGGAGATAACTTCCTTACGTATGTATGTATGTCAGTTGGCCATCCTTGTTGGCCTAAAGGCTATCTACAAAAAGTGGATTACGCGTTGCCTTCTGCTGGATACTTCTCAAGTGTGGGTGTCCGCTAGTTCACAACACTATCAATTGTATAGATATATATATATATGTTTTTCATATAGGTAGGTATATATATTATGTATATATATAATATTGTATTTTTGACTTGAATATCTGCTGTTAGTTGTAAATTCTCCAAAATTATTACAGTTTGCCAGATATGCAGGATATACTTGTGTGTACTTTGTACAACAGTAGCTGTGCGCCGCTCTCGCTGGATCGGGTACGGAATATATATATATATATATGTATATATGTAAATTATTTACACAATCTCAAGGAAGTTGGGGAAAAAAGTGAAGACGAGAGGGCCCGGCCACTGTTCGGTAATGCATTCGCTGGATTTGGATAGACACGGCTTCAAACTGCTTTGGATAATCTCCCTATGGCAATAAAACTGTCAACGTTCGCTAGAATATAATGGGGCTAGGCTATTATATAGAGTATATAATACTGAGAGAAGGATACTTCCATATATGTATATCTGTATCTGTGCTCGTGTCTCTGTGGGGTGTGTGGGGGGGGTGCAGTTTTGCAACGCAAAGATAAAGCCCAATTTCGATGCAAGTCTTGATGTTGCTGAATTGATATATTCATTTATAACCTAAGCACTAAACCTTAAACAGTTGCCAATATATATAAAATTGAAAAAATAATGCACTAAGCTTACTTATATTCGCGTGTATGTGTGAGTGTTCGTGTGCTCGTGTGTGTTTGTGTGTGTTGCTAAGCACCTTTAATGAACATTTTAAAATTCAACACTTAAGGCTACAACGGAATGTACAGTAAACAATTAAATAAATTAAACAGTAAAACGATATGCGTAGAATACTATACATAAAACACAGTCCCACCAGAGTATCACCCGCTTGGTTCTGGTGGCCCAAATTAGTGTTTCAGGTGCGAGTTCCTTACGGATTTCCAGCTACTGCAGCTGCGGCGGGTGGGGTCACTTGGGCATTCTGACGCCGCAGATCCGACTGAGTGGTGGCCGTTATGATAGTGCCCACAATCAGCATCACAGCCATGGTTATGTTGGCGGCAATATCACCGAACGAGGTGAAGAGCTCCGAGTAGAAGAGGGTGAAGCAGATGCCAAAGGTCTGGGCGGAGGCGTTCAGCAGGCCGGAGGAGGTTCCCTCGGGCTCGGGGAACGTGAGCTCGGCCCCAAACTCAAAGCCCACCGGCAGGTAGCCAGTCATGAAGAAGCTGTAAGTAAGGAGGGTTTTTTATTGCTATTTATTTCGTTATGTGGCTAAACTTTTTTTGTAATCTAATCTTCAACTTGCTTTTAATAAAGCTCTTCTCTGGAAAACTGCTTAATGTAAAAATTAATCTAAAATACAATTAATTTCAATATAAATAGTAAGTTTGAAACTAAAAATTTGAGTATTATTGGTTAATAATCATGGAAGTTATTAAACATTAATTATATGTTGAGTATGCTGAACCTGTGTGAACATGTGTTGCAAACACTGTGTTCCCTGTTGCTCAACATGTTCCTAGAAACATTTACACCACAAGTCCGTCTTTTACCTTTTCTCAGGGACGGACGCAGGGGGGTGGTCCGGGGGGTCCGGACCCCCCCTGAAATCTTAGACTTTTGTACGTTTTGGTACGTTTTGTTAGAGCCGAACTGTTTGATTATTCCAAATTTTTCGATCGGACCCCCCCCGAAATTTTTTTCTGCGTCCGTCCCTGCCTTTTCTGCTTTAATTCTTTGAAGAATAGAAGATTCTGCCATTTATTTATAATTGTTCCTTAATATTTAAGTTAAGTTTTATGAAAAATATTATGAAATATGTTGTTCCTTTAATAAACATGAAGTATATGTTGATCATGCTGAACCTTTGCAACACAAGTGTGTTGCCAGCACTGTGGTTCCATGTTGCTCAATATGTTTCTTGAAACATTTACACCACAAGTCCGTCTTTTACCTTTTTTGCTTTAATTCTTCGAAGAATCAAAGAATGGTGTCTTGTTTTATAATTATTCCTTAAAATTTAAGTTAAACTCTATTTAAAATGTTATGAAATATGTTTATACTTTCTAATATAAGAATAATAAATATAATTATGGGATAATAACTCCATTAAGTTACACCTTAGACACTATATCCCACTTACCCCAGCAGCGAAGCTGTCAGATAGACCACCGCAATGTGACCCGTGTCCAGGGTGAAAGTAAAGATCCACATGCCCACCATGGACAGCGCATAGACCGCCAGCGTGGTCTCCCTGGAGAGAGAGAGAGGTACATAGTTAAAGAGAGAAAACCACCATAATGAGTGCCGCTCATTAAACATCGAGTGCCCCCCATTCAATTAATAACAACTTCTGCAGCTGCCGTGTGGAAACTTTCTCAAGCAGCCCCACCCCACCCCACCACCACTTGCAACCGGCCACATGGCGTATACGTAATGAGTTCGGCTCGTGCCCTGGATAGCCCTTCAGCTGTTGATGGTTGTACTTACTTGAATTTATGCGTCTTATCCAGGACAATGCCCGAGACCACCGAGCCCAGCATTCCGGCCAGCACAATGCTAAGGCCAATGCGTCCGGCATCCACCTCATGTCCGGGATAATACTTCAGGACCACCTGTAAACACAAATCCGTGCCATTAGCCCCCATTAACCGCTCATTAATCGAGTGGGCTCGTGCTCATACCGGATTCAGGAGCGTGGAAATGGCATAGAAGACGCCCACATTGATGCCGTAGGACAGGAGCAGGAAGATGAAGTTCCGGTTGGTCATCAGGTTCTTCAGCGACTGAATGAAGCTGACCTGCTCGCCCTCTGAGTTCTCCAAGCGCTGTGCCTCCTCCTGGGCGGCGGATGGAGGAGTGGGCGGTCTGTCCTGGAAAACTAAAGGAGCATAAGAGATGTTACCCGATTGTTACCAGGAGAAAATCTGCCCTAATTCTTCTTAAATCTAAGTGGGATTTAGGGATTAAGGCATTTCACTTACATATCACCATCAGCACGAGCAGGATGCTGGTGAGTCCGGCCACCATATAGAACATCATCTGCAGATCACGACCCACTGTCTCCAGATCCGGGGAATTTGGCACCAGCATGGGCGGCAGCACAAAGCCAACGGCCACGCCCAGCTGCAAGAGAAAGAGAGAGAGAAAGGCGGAGTTCGCCATTGTACATACAAGTTGCTTAAAGCGGAATCTGTTTCCGGATCCGTTTCAGCCTCGGAATCCGCTGGCATTTCTGCTACGCTTCCGGACTTTAGCTTTCTTCGCCCCCTGCCAAGCCCCCTTTGTCTGGCATTATTTACGCTGCAACTGTGAAATTGATTTATAATGGGCAAGACCCGGCTCCTGCTCCTGCTCCTGCTCTTGCTCCTTTCCATATCCCTATTTCCCCCTCCATCCCGAAAACCCTGCTGCACTAGATGCTTCTCTGTTGCCGTTGTGTTTTTGTTTTCGTCAAAGTTTGTGGCGTTGTTCAACGGATAAAAAAAAAATAGATGTACACCCCGGGCCCGGCTGTGACAGCTCCGCTTTTTTCCGCACACGCCATTGCACAAAAGTTGAGCCATGCAATTTTTAGTTATTTTCCCTGATTTTTTATGGAAGGTTGCCGCCAGGGTATCTCATGGGGATTATGTAAGGGATACCTGCGTGCCTAACAAGCTATAAAATAATGATGATGATGATGAATCAAAACCTAAGAGACAAGCAACTGAATCTTGTACAATTAGACGCTTCCTTCAGCCTTGCCTTCTCCATATATTTAAAGGGATCTATTCCCCTTAAAGGGTATCTATGCCTCTGCTAGTTACTCTTTTATATTTTTTGTTTACCATATTGTTTGGTACGCCCCCTCTATAAATCGGTTTTAGTGGCAGTGGCCGTATTTAAAACCAAGTGACATTTGACAGCAGGGAAAATAAATTGCACCGTAAAAGCCCTCTTGCCCAACGAGATTTTGTCAACCAAATTGAGTTAAATTGTATCTCAAAGGGTGGAATGTTAAAGAGAAATTGCTATGCAATTTAATTACACCGAACCTCGGGTCAATTAATAAATGCCTCTGAGGAATTACGTTGATTTCAATTGAATTTAAGCACCTATGTATGTGAGTGTGTACCTTTTCGAATGGCAAATAATCGGCTGAACTCGAATTGTTTTCATTTAAGCAAACAAAACAAAGGGCCAGAGTACTGTGCACTGTGCAGTTTCACACACCATAAACCAAAGGAAGCTCTACTCTTTGCAAATAACTTTTGGTTTGAATGAAGAACAAAAGAACGAGGTGGTGCTGGGGTTGGTGGGGTTGGTGGGGAGAAGTCAACCCAATTCCCACTGTCGTTAAATGAAAACCTTTGGCAGTGTCGTGACCAAGCCAGACCCACATCGATGGCCCTAGCTGCAGGTGGTCTCGATTTCTGTCTCCAGATTGTGACACCTATTTTATGGCCGCAAACAGAATCAGTTTTTACATCTTTGCTTAACGAAATCCTATTTACGAATGGATATATGTTGAGCTATGGGTAGATGCCAAGTGATGCTGAGTTTTTCTCGTTAATCTAGGTTAATCTGGGAAGAAGGTGAGGGATTTTGAGAGTGGGAAACCCAGCAAAGAAAAAATCTGCTGAGAAAAACACATATATACCAGATGGAATCTTCTCGGGAATTTATAAACTAAATTCCAGCGATATTCCAGAATTTAATTCAAGCCTATCTTCACTTTTATTATTATTTAAGTGTAAGCAAACCAAGCTAAATATTTTATAACAAATAAACACTTTTATTTTCCTATTTCCAATTAATCTGAATCCACCCGTAAAATATACATTCAAAACCCCACAAAACTCGGTACATATTTCAGAAATATATACCAATAAATGTCACGGGCACTGGCCTTATTTTATAGCTGACAATAAATTTGAATAATTCTATTTGATTCAGAAAGCTCGTTCGGGTTGGGTATAATCGAGTAAAAACAGAAATGCGATTTCGAAATACACACATATAAGCATGAGGAGGAGAGGAGACTCGTAGAATTGCAGCAATTTGCATAAATGTATTCAAGAGATGGGCCATAAACCAGGCAGATGCCAGGAGCTCATCTGCATTTCCTCTTCCTTTTACTCCATTGCCCCCTTGTCCGTTTTCTTTGTCCTGGCTATTGGGGCTTTTATGAGGAGCTGCAAAAGGACATTCGAGTGGGAATCGTAGGCTCAGGGACTGCAGCCTGTGCAGCCTGCAGCTCGCATTCTGAGCCTCTCCGCGGTATCAAGAATAAATATTTGAGCCGCCTGGAGACGGGCTTGAAAAATATCGAACGTCGCGTCTGAGCCGCGCTAGCTGCTCGTCAGACCATTCCCCGGCATGGCATTCGCATTCGCATACGGCCCTGGAGAATGTTATTTTCGACTTGGCTGGCTTGGGGAACTCGTTCCGGCCGTGTTTACATGACCATCCGGATAGTAAAAAAACAACGTGCAAAAAATAGAAGGCAAAAAATGGTGGAAAAGAAACTGTGTTTGCTCAGCACTCTGGCAACAATGCTCCTCCGCCAAATCCGCTTCAGCCCGGCTCAGCCAGTCAGGAATCACAGATTTGAGGGCGGAGGAGGATGGCGGCGAGCGTGCGAGTGAGCGCGTGGTGCGTCGTCCTTGCCAGATAAGGCAGCCAAGGCGATTGAGCAAAGGAAGGAGCCAAGGAGCAAAGGGAGGGGCTGGGCTGGGCTGGGCCATTCAATGTCACACGGTATGTGGGCCATCTACGTGGGACCCCGCTGGGTTTTTTATGAAGACTCTCGTTTTCGGTTTCGTTTTTCGTATTTTTTTCGGGCACAAGTTCGGCTTGCCGTTTCGACAAGAGATTAACCGGGCCGGGAGCTGGCTTTAAGCCTCGCCTTCGGGCCCCCATCGCCATATCTGACCCACTCTTCCGCATCCTCCGCCCTAGTACATCACGTGGCCCCACACACACACATTGTCACATCCCATTGTGACTTCCTCTACCTGTGACAAGCGGAAATTATAAGCCTTTTCATCTGCACTCGAGTGAAAGGCAAATATGACAATCCCCCCGGCACACTCGCAGGTGCGTTTAGGATGCAATGTGTCTTGCCTGGATGTCAGCGTGGAGGAGCCGAGGTGGTGCATGCGGCTGTTCGAGTCGCATATTTGCACTCACAGACCTGCCGCCCCGGTGCGCTCGTAAATCAACATTAAGAGCAAACGTGCTCCCAGCCACCTTTCACCTCTCCACACAGGCAGGACCCATTTACCCCATTTACCCCATTGTCCACGTTTCCACTTCCACCTGCCATTGTCATTCGTCACCGCCGCACCTGACACTGTTGGCTAATGGCTAAGCAAGCGGCCTAATTGTTTTGCGGCGTTTAAGCCCATAACCTGGCTGGGGCAAAGATTGCAGACATTGCGGTTCGGCATGGCTGGTTTACGTTAAGAGCTTCTTTGGTTTAAGGTTAAATGATTAAAAGTCTGTAGTAATTAGGCAGAGACTAGCTCCCATGAAAACATAAATGAAATTTATAAGTCATGTACTTTTATATTTATATGATAACTTAGGCTTAGTTGTGATGGAAAAGGGATTCTAATATTGAGCAGAAATTTAACAAAAAATTATAAGGCCTAATTCATGTAAAAGAAAAATAAACTATTAACATTGGTATATTAGCCAGTTATACTTAAGGATTATAATATAGAGGAAAACTTCTATTTAAAATGGTTTTATAAGTGTAGAATCAGAGTTGAAGTTTTCGATATTTTTTGCATGCTAAAATCGATTTTAAATCGATAAATTCCCGTATTTTCCCACCTCTAGTTTCAATAGCAAAGTCAGCTTAAACCGTACTCAGTTCTTTAGTTCTTAAGTTTTAATTCTTGAATTTCCTTAATGTATTAGCTTCATAACCAATTTATTTTAACTATCCAATTTATATTTATTTACATCCCCTGTAGCCATTCCTTAATATCTTTATAGCATTAAACCTATTAATGCAATCAACCTTTTGCAAAAGGAAATACCTGCATTCACCGCACACACACACCCACACCTTGTAAATTAGTTTATGGTCAAAGATTAAATATCAGCGTCAGTGGCTTATGTCACTTTGCGGTTCCTGTGATTCTCGAGAATCAAATAATCAACTGGTTGGCCTGATGACCACACACACACACTCTTGAGCCCGAGCACTTGCAACCACATAATGCACGACACCTCGTCCCAGATTTAGTGCACCTCTCGTCGCCGCCACCGCCGCCGCCTCCTCGTTGACATTTCAATTGTCCAGCAGCCCATTTGAGGAGCGTGGAAGGTACATACGTATCCATCCCAACCCAGCCAGGCGGGCAATCACTTAAGCGCTGCTGAATTTCGGAGAGGTCATTTCGTTTTGTTTGCCGCTGCTGAATAAATTGAACCTCGAGCCCGCGGCCCAGATACGGATGCAGTGCGCCAAATTGAATCCACTCCACAAAGAGCCTTTCGCATGCATTACCCTTGAAGGAGCCATTCAGGCGAAAAAGGGGCCGCAAGGGGGCGTGGCTCTGGGTCGGCCCTGTCGTTGTCGGTTTTGTTTAACTTCCCGAACTCTTTTTGGCAATTTCATGATTGCCTGGCCAGGCCAAGCCAGGCGGCAGTGTAGAGCAAAATGTCAGAGCAGGCCACTTCCGCCCACCGGATGTGGGCCAGGCGCACGTTCGTCCTGATTCGTCCTTAGTGCATCAATCTGTCGAGCTGGAAAGGTTTGCAGCAGCAGCAGCAGCCTTTTCTGTGTTAATGCAAATTCAACGGCTCACTAACTCACAAGACAATGTCGCAGCAAGGCTAACATGGCAATTGGCCATCAATAACGCAAGTATGTGCAACGTGGCGTATACTTGTCGCCGTCTCTCGGCGGGCTCCTCCACTAACTCACTCACCTGATTGCCAAACACTCCCACGCTGGTGGCCGACGACACCTGGTCAGGGCCGAACCACACGGCCGCCAAACGGGCCGGCAGCGACAGGATGCAGACCTGGGCCAGGGCCACGATCGCCTGGCCAATGAAGCCCACATAAAAGAGAGATGGATCCACCGAAAAGACCTTAATCCAGGCCCCCACACAGGTGCCCACGATGCCAACCAGGGCGGTTATACGAAGGCCCTGTTAAGGAGGAAGGAATAAGAGAATGAAATGTTATTAATAATGGGAAATGATTTCTTATTCCCTCTTCTTTCGATTAATAATAATAGTAATGAGTAATTATGATGTTTAATAAACTAAAAGGCACCTAAAACTCTTGATTTAGCTAATAAATTTCCAGTATTTCCTCATAACTTCAGCTTTTCTATTTGATTTTTAAATAATTTAAAGTGACTTAACTTACCACTTTGTCCAAAAACCAACTGCCAGGGAATATAAGCGGTATGTATAAAATCATATAAATCATGGACGTCCAGTCCACCCATTTATCGCTGATGCCGTAGTAGCTGTGGGACAAGAGGAGAAGGAGACGCCATGAGAACTGGGAATCCCCGACGGGTGTGCACTTGACTGCCGGGTGAGCGGGCAGAGTTAATTTATTCAACCCCATTCATTTGGCAGCCCACAGTGCCGAGTGCCCCTCCCCCCAGTCAAGTTGTTTAATGAGCTTTATGAAAACTTTTAATGAAATGTGAGGCACAGGCAGGCAGGCACTATTCCGGAATTGCCGGAGCACCCCTCGCTGGTTCACTCACCGTGTTATTATGTTGTTGATGATTGTGTATTGTATCCACTGCATGGCGTTCGAGGATGAATAGAACACAAAGAGAATGAGCACCGCCCAGCGACGGGCGTAGACTTTGTAGCCTGCAAAAATGGAAATAGAATGCGTTCAGGTGAAAGCCACTTCAGAAGAAGGCTTGAGGAGCGGCTCACGGCCCAAGGCTTCCCGACCAGAGCCGGGCGGAGGACCGACCCCATGTAGCTGCACCAGGATTAACTGGATTAGGGGCAGGCTTACTTGCTGTAACACCACTACTTACTCACTACTTACTCGGCGGGGATAACACTTTCGCTCTCTCCGAGCCGATATTCATGCAAATGCTGGTTGTGCCCGCCGCCCTCGACCCATTATCATAATACGTTTTCCACCCTCGCCCTTTTGTTGGTGATTGCCTGGCCTTAAAGGGATTTCATGGTTTCCTCCCCACCCCCACCCCACTTCTGTCAAGGTCGCAATTTAGGACATTGATTGCCAAAAGTTGGGGAGTCAACAACAGCTAAAAACGCAATGATACGGGCATTGTCTAGGTAATGGCGATGGAAAAGTTAATATTCACTGATTCTTAATAGGTTGTTAAGGGAATTTTGTTGGAAATTGGTTTCCTTTTAGTGTGATAGTTTACGTTTTGTTTGAATCGGCTTATGGGGCTATAACACTGCATTGTTGCTTTTAGTTATTGAAGATATTTTCCATAGATTATTGGGGTTTATGTAGGTGTAAGGATAATGTAGTGGCATAATACCATTGAACATTTTCAAGAGGAGTATTAATATTTAAAAAGTAATTTTAACGAAATATAATATTATTTCCTGAAATTCGCTTATGAGGTTATGACACGGCATTGCTGCTTTTAGTATTTGGAGGTATTTTTTTAAGATTATTGCTTTGACGTATGTACAGTCAGTAATGTAAGTGTCACAATAAAATATTTAGTTAATTAAAAAATGTAAATTGTAAATTAATTAAAAAAAATATATTATTATTAGCTTAATTTCGCTTATGGGGTTATGATACTGCATTGTTTATTTTACCAATTGAATCAATTTGTAGGTTTTTATATAGGAAAAGTGGAAAAGGATAGGAGAAGAAATGGTTATTTTAATTTAAAATGGTTTGTAAGTCCTGCAAGTATTTTGTTGTGAATTTAAGCTTTATATTTAGGATTATACCACCTTTAAAACCACGTCATATATCCTTAGAATCTGATAAATAAGGGACCGCGCTATTCCAACATTATAAATAGCTCAATTTGACATGTGGAAATGGCCATCTTACCGACACTGATTCGGTTCTAGTAGAAATCAATACTACGGACTACGATTAATGGCGTTCATTACCAAGCCAACAACGTGCAAGGATTTTCAAAGGTCCTTTGAATCTACCATATATTTCCCCGCATACAAAGCAGCTAACTGTATGTAAAGAAGTACTGTAATTTCTATTCAAATGAAGTGGAAAACTAGCTTTAAACTCAGATAAATGCACTCCTGACATTCGCTTTCCACTCCGCGCATTTTGTGCGCACTCACACTCTTCCCAAGGGAGACATTTGTGCGTCCCTGGAACACTAACAAATATATATATGATTAAATAAATGTTTGCTTCCATATAATCCCCGTTCGAAATTAAAATAGGTTGTTTAAGCGCATTCAGCTATATAGTATATATATATAGTATATGGCATGCATTGGATCTCGTGTGTGCATTGGCTGGGCTGCTATTTATATCCATACCTTTTTTGTTCCGATTTGTGACAATTCAGAAAGCGACGTCACTAACTTTTTGGCTTGCATGGCATTGAAAGTACAAAACGCTTTGATGCCGTTTTTTATTTTTGTTTTTTTATATATACATATAGTTTAAAATACACAGGTATGCGAAAACACATACAGATAGAATGCATATGGATATGTTTACTATGCACAGAAAATAGTTTGTTGGTTAGTTTTTATAAATGCTGGATAGTTTTTAATTTTAGAAAATCTATATAGGATAAATCATTACAAAATAAATATAAAAGAATGAAGACTATTGAGAAAGTTTCCTATGGATTACTTTTAAACTAAAAGACTGGATTTCGCGGAAACGTACGCTCAGACAAACCGATAAACATGTCTAGATTAACTCGGCTGTTGCTGCTGGTCAAGAAGTAATTTACTTTATAGTGCTCACTGCGTTCGTCTTCGGGTTAAAAATATATTATCTTCTGCTAGGATGTTAACGTCTTTGCTTTCTTATTACTTTCTATATCAACTACCAATTTCATAATTTAATTCTTTTAAAAATTACAAAATAAGTTAGTGATACATCTACAATGATCTAACAAAATGGCTTCCAAGATGATCCCATTTTTCTCCGTGCCCTACAAGCCATATGCATTTAAGTGAATGTGCGGCGCTGTGGCTTTGGCAGGCTTTTGCCAAGTGCATTTGTGTGTGGTTGTGCGGTGCTCGGATTGCACTGAATACAAATGGCACCCGCTGTGGGTGTGTGCACATCCAAACACACCACTGGCCCACCCACAAGCCCAAACACAAACACTGCAAAACTATTGCCTACCTTGAGGTGCAGTTAAGCCAAAATGGTGGCTCATGTCTGACATGCAAAGTGCATGTGCCGCCCATGCAGCTGTAATGCAACTATATATATATGTATGTATGCATGTAGAACACGGCTTGGAAATGCAAACTAGGCGTGTGTTTAGGTAATATAACACACAACATAATTCTGTCCCAGGGAACTCAGTGGTGTAACCACGGTGAACATCAGCCCATCACATTTGTGAAGTTACTTAGCCGGCGCAAAAAAAATTAAAAGATAATGGAACAATCATATCACTTTCATGTTGCCAACTCAGTTATTTTACCCCATTCCATTAGTATCTTAATCAATTTAATCACAGGCTGTGCGATTTAATCACCATAATGTGAAATAATGTTTGGCAGAAGCTCAAATATTTTTGACATTTTCAAGTGCCCGGCAACAGATTAAACTATATTGATATAGAGCTGTCCGAGTTAGTGACCTATTGGGTGAGTTTTTTCTGTTTCGTGAAAGGCTGAACAAAGATTAAACCAAACTATTTCGTATACATAAATACTATCAATGCTAATGATCTCTTTGGTGAATTCTTTTAAAGCTTAAACTACGCAATAGTTGCTAAGCATATTAATTTGTATTAATCACTTTGTCACACTTTAGAATGATTCTTTTCATTAATATGAATATAACAGCTCAATAACAAAAACAAGTGAAAGATTGAAATAGTTCTTCTAGTTTACTTCTTCTTTAAAGTAAAAGCAACCTAATAAGAACACTGAAAATATTATTATGAATATAACAAAATGTTAGTTCATAAGATCAAAATAATGACAACTCATTATAGTAAAGTCTCTTAGGTAGATTTGATCCTTAAATGTTCCAAAATATCCTTATAAAACCCCAAAGACTATTTAAGACCTCCTTCTCCCCAAAATAACTTGCCAGGACAACTCACCTTCGGCTGGGGCATTGGCCCCGCCCGCCTTTGCCGCCTTGCCCTCCTTGTCCTTGGGCGTGATCATGTCTGTGGATTTGCTGGTGACTATATAGGTCTCGGTACTCTCGACGGCACCGCTGGCGCTGTGCTTCAGATCCATCCACTGGGTGCTGGTGGTGGGGGGTCAAAGGTCGCTCTGCCGTGTGCCGTGTGCGTATGCGTACAGGTGTAAATTCTGGGCGGTTGTGCTGTGTGGCAGCGATTGCCGTGATCGGTGGGTGTCGTTGAATTGCTGGGTGGATTGCTCTCTGTTCTTGATTTGGGTACGTCCTCTGGGTCACCCTGTGGCGGCAGTTGTGGCGTGTCTTAAAGCTGAATTCCGAAAAGAGTTCTGTAAGCAAACCAAACACAGATTACAAAAACAGACTACAAATTGAATTAAATTGCTGCCGCCCCCTAAATGAGGTTTAACCGCGACAAATGTTCATAGAAGATACTTTTTGTTGTTGTGTGGTCTCGTCGAGTAACCCACATTATATTGTGGTTATTGGTTCAAGGTCGCTGGTGGATTAGGGCAAAAATTATGTAAATAATGTGGTTATTGTTAGCTGACCCTGAACTTGGAGAAACTCAAGTTTAAATCCCTCAAAAGAGAGCGAATTAATGTGTTTCAAAGCTTGCCAAGTTTCAGCTATGACAGCTGATTAAATATTCAGCCAGGTGAAGTGTGTAAAACTCTCGTTAAAGCTGTGGATAATTTATGGCTTTAATACGTGATGTTCTACTTAAATATATTTGCTTAACTAATGAATGGAATTACCTACAAAAAAAAAACAAGCTTAACTAGCGTAGCTATATGTATGTATACCAGTTAGCCATAAAGTTTAAGTTTTTCAGTAACTAACTAAACTAACAAGCTTTGATGCCTAATTTTTGTTTACTTTTTTGTCTGTCAATATTACAAATGAGCAAAAAAAAAAAACATAAATCATTTAATATAGGTAACTATGGCAGCCACTAAAAAGCATGTTCTCTCTTTATTTAATTTCAGCTTTTAACGAATAATTCGATGTGGTTTTTGGGTAAAGCAAACAAACGCAATCTCCGATATTAATACGCCTTAATTAGCTTGTTGACTGTGGGGTGATTACACGCGAATTTCCATCTGCTGCTGCTGCTGCTGTTGTGACACTGCAATTTGCGAAATGCTCTCCGCCCTGCCATTGCTTTAATAAAGCCATTGAATCAAATTTAAGCACGGAATTCACCCTCACGGCCACTTGTTGGCTTCTGTTTGGGCTCTGTCTGCGTAGTATTCCGCATTTTTAGTGATTTTAGCATCGGCTTTGCATTCAGCTTTAGCTTTGGGCTTAGCTTTGGCTTTGGCTTTGGCGTTGGCTTTGGCTTTTTCTGGGGAAAATGCAATCAGCGACAGATGACTGACTTTGACTGCGCTTTGGCAGCGACTGTCGCCAAATAAATTGAGTGGATTGGCAATTGGAATGCCCGGGCATTCCGGTTGTTCGGATACCGATTTGAATTTGGGTCGCCTCTTTTTATTTGGGTCTCATTTTCATACTCGCTGATAGTTTTTGGCACGTGCGAAAAATTCACTTCTGGCTTGGCTTAATGCCATTAGCTCTGGGATAAAATTGTTTTTCCCCAACGGTGACGACGTGCCGTGACCGATTGACAAATTGTGCATACCGTTTTTCCTCATTTCCATATCGGCTAATTAGATAGTTCGTTAGCTCAAATTGATAATCACTGCACTTTAATAAATTTGCCTTTTTTCAAGTGCACCCCAGGTGCTGGCTTTTCACACAACCCGAGGGCCGTCGCTCGACCAGAGATAATTAAGATTCTTGCCTTGGAAAGGTAAGCAGCAGCTGAAGAAGAAGAAGTAGAAGTTCGGAAAGCAGTGAATCGCAGGTATTTGTATTGTTTTTATTCGCGTCGAAACACTCAAGATTAGCGTCATCGCCAATGGTTACCCAACGTCCCTTGGTGTTGGTGGGAGGTGGGTGGGTGGGTCTCTTCGCCGAGATAAATACTCGTAAATGGAGCGGTATTTCACTGGAACTCAATGATAAGAGACTGATTCTAGACGCCGGCACTGCACTGAGAATAAAAACGGCTGCCTAAGGTAAGGAATTGGAATCTTGATTGGCATTTTTACATACATTTCTTGTTATATTTGTTTCTTTAAGTCTCTTTTTTGAAAGGGATTTTACATATTTAAAAGTTAAGATGCTTTAGATTTGGCTTTAAGCTGGCATTACGTTGGGTTCTACACTGGGAAAACAGTTTTTATTAACATAAATTGGTACTGCATTTCCAGATATGCGAAATAATTTGTATAAATAATAAATTTGTGAAATTACCTTTAATTTAGTTAACTGACAAGAGCTCAAATCTATATGTATATATACATATATGTATATATAAATATATTTATATCAAATCTTATATTTTAATAGTACTAAAAAAAATTGACATTCTTCTTGTTTATAAATAAATAGATATTAAATCGATAAGCATCTATATTTTCAAGGTCTAAATTGTTTTACCTTTTTATTAGAAACTACCTGTGCCTTTAGTGTACACTGTACATGTTTCCTTAAATCAGTATTCACTTTAAACTCCTTTAAAAGCAATGCAAAAAGAAATCAAATAAAAATGATAAACCTTGGCAACATTATTTTATTTCCTCTTGACCTAATTTTTCTGTTTTTCTTATTAATTTACAACGAGCAACAAAAAAGTTCACAAAAATTGTTAAGAAAAACTATAGTCCTTGTTGTAAAACACTTGTATTGTTGTGTTTAATTTGTTATTCTTTTTTCTTTGTTATTTTGGCACTTTGTATTCAGTTTTCTTTGTTGGTGAGTTGCAGGAATTTATATTGTAAAACCAAGAACTTTGTATATTTTGTGGGTATATATTCTCATACACACTTAAACCTTATCTTTTGTGATGTTTTCAGTATTTGCTTTTTGGTTCTTATTTGTTTTTTTTCGCTCAGTGCAGCTTAGCCCGGGCTCCGAATCAACGTAAATAACTTCCCAAACAGTCTGCGGCATCGGAAATTGACTTTCAACCCGGCCCGGCCCACCGCCGCCCAATAACACACGCACGTACACTTTTCATGGGGATTTTCGCGGCCCGAATAAAACTCGTACTGGAGGCCCAAAATGAAGGGGGGAGGGGATGGGGATTGTGATGGGTTGGACCTGACTTTTAAGCCCCTGCAACTCCACCTTCACAGTGCATTCTGCACTCTGCTCTCAGTCCACTCTGCACTCTCTCTCCACTCTCTCCACTCTCCACTCTACTCACATGGCACTCTTCGCTGTTTCTTGGCACGTTCTTCTTTTATGGAACTTTTAAAACCAAATACTAACTAGTAAATACTGAGTACTAGAGTACCGTACCGTACCGGAATACCGCTACCGAACAGCTGATGGAAAAGAAAAACAAAATCGGAGAGAAGACCCGAGCACGCAAACGCGAACGGACAAAGCGGCACTGAAACTGAAACTGATTCCGAAAAGCGCTCAACTCTCGGTCATAAGCAGCACAGAATGTTGATTTGCAAAACGCTTTCGGTTGTTGCTATTATTGTTGTGATTGCTGCAAACAGCTGATTTAGCGGCAGCGATGACAAAGTAACAACAAAGTAAACCAAATACACTCACTTCGAGTGCCCTGCGATTAAGGAGGCGTGTGTGTGCCCGCAATATATATACAAAATGATTGTAAAACATTCAAGAGTCGCCGCCAGGTGTTTGATTGTTTTACGGCCGCTTAGAGTATTCCGTCGTCATTGTCGCCCTTTTAATTTGACTTTCTCATTATCGTCAAAAAAAGAGTGACAAATATTGAAACACGTTTACCAGCCAGAGTAAAGTCAAGTCGAGTGCTTCAACCTTAAAGCTTTGGTAGCGGACTTTTGGCACACACTGTTGGTTGGTGGGATGTGAATGCGATGGGGCCCAGCACGGACACTCATTTCTTGGTAACGCCGTAAAAAAACAAGTCCAGCTGTCGTGAATCACTGGGAATTACGGAAGACACAGGCTTGGATGAACTCGTGCTTAAAAAACAAGTCTTTCAAATTTAAATAATTATTCTTTGTTTGGTTTTTTTTGGGAACTGTGTTTTTGGGATTATTATTTTTAAGCATGATTTCCCAAAATATAAAAATTATCTTTCCCTAACAATTAATTACCTAGGGAAGGTTAAAATATTACCTTCAAGTCTCCTAATATATTTTAAGCTCTAGAAACCCTTCAAATTTGTATTATAAACATTATAAAGACGTAAGAGTCTTTTTAAATGATATAAAAACACAACGTTTTTTTAGTGAAACATTTAAAAACGAACAAGTCTTTGTAAATGCTATAAAAATACAATATTATTTTAGTGACCCAGTTACAAAAGATATCTAAAATTAACTCTAGATGGACAAGTATTTTGGGAACATTCAAGAGATGTTTCGGCGAATCAGCGAAGACAACTTTAAATAACATGTTTTTTCAAACAATATATAACATAAACTTAGGAATTCTTTAAAATATCCAATATATTATATGAAAATAAAAGTAAGTATAATTTGGAATATAGAGTTTACTTAAATATATTCTAATTAAACCCTAATTTTTTTTTAATATAAAGTAAAACATGTTATAATAATGATTTTCTAAGTGAATTCTCTAATATATAGAATATATATTGTATGAAAAATAAAATTATAGTGTGGAAAATACAGTTTACTTCAATTTATTCGAACTAAAGCTGAACATAAGTTTTAAATATAAGGTAAAAAATGTTAAAATAATTTTACTCGAAAATGAAATAAATGTTTTTTGGTTCTAAGAGGTTCTAAAAATCAGCAATGCCTTGATAGATTAGGTAAATCAATTATAATCTAATTAAATATTCAACCAAAGCTAATGCTCCCCAATTGCCACGGTTCGTTGTACGGCTCTCTCCCTGTACGCGGAATATAAGCTGCAAATGCAATCCATTTTAAAATTCTTTTATTTGTTCAGCTCTCCCCTTTATTGCGCTCCCTTTATTATTATTATTTTTTTATCACTGCAGTAGCACGTGTATTTTGCCGTCCAGGTCTCTTCATATTTTTCATTTTGCTGTTTTTGTGGTTTTTATTGAATAATTTGCCTGCGGGAACTTCCACTTCCCTAGTCGTTGTCCGTTCCCTCGCCAGACGACGACGACGACGATGACGACCGTCGTCCGTCGGATCCGACGGTGCCCGCAGCGTGGTGGCGACGCCATCGTAGTGGCCGGGGGTCATTATTCGATTAAGGCAAATTATTATGTTTTATTATTTATAATGCAAATATCAGCACAGACATGGCCAGACGGGGCCCGACGGTGAACAGTAAAATCGCTGCGGGGGTGAGGTGAAAGTGCTTTCGTTTTGTTTCGAGTGCCATGCACTGGGAGGAAAAATCCAGCATTTATTAAGAAACAAAAATGTTGAGGCAGATCTTTAAATTATTATTAAATTTAGACCTTATAGCACCTTTGTCTATAAAAAAAGGATTCGCTTTTTTCATTCTATTCTTAAAATTCCGAACTACGTAGTTCAGGCATCGTTTTATATGCTCATTTATTAAAAATACTATTTAATTTAAAAACCAAACTAACTAGACAGAGCTCATGTATTCTATAAGAAATTACTAAGTTAAGGTCTTAAAAAAGCTGTCATTTGTAAAAATAGATTAATTTTTAATAGAATGTTAAGTATATTCTTAAAATTCCCAACTGGTTCCGGCAGAAGGTAACTCTTTTTAAATGTAAAACATTTCGGAACAATATTAATGGATTTTAATTGTTTTCTTTAATTTTTTAATCACTTTCTGGCTTGTTTTGCTTTCCTCTTAGTTCTAAAGATTATATTTTTGTGTTTATAAGAGTAATTTGCTCAGTGTATTCATCGCTGGGATTCCAGCCTTATCACTGATTTGTACTTTGTCACTCAGCAGGCAATGCGAATTTTTCGCGCGACTTCATCTGTTCCCTACACTACACTCACTCGTTCGCCGATAATGACCTCGTAATTCAAGTGCTGATTAGAATTTAACATAACATTACCAGCGATTAGTGTATTAGGGAGGAATTACTATTATTATTAAGCTATAGCAACCCGTTTGATCGGATGTTTTCCACTGATTTCCCCCTGTCATTTCGAGTGGTTACGATACAGCGGCTTCAGGCTATAATGGCAATCAAGGTGACTTATACAATGTAAGTGGTAAGGAGAGGCTATCTCTTTTGAACTAGTTTATTAATAAATCAGTCAGGTAACAGCGATAAGTTTTATAAATGTTTTGACTTTGGGCCTTGAAGGCATTAAAGATAATTCTCTTTAAAATGTACATTAGAAAATAAATACGATTGCGTGGCTTATTAAATTTTATTATAAGAAAATTTAGGTTTTTGGAAAAATTAAATTACTATCATCTTTAATAAGTAAATAAAAAAATAAATGCAAAGATGAAAGGAATATTAAGAAATAAAGTAAATACCTATTAGGTCTAGTCAGGAGTTACCCAAAATAAATTTATTCCGAATCTTATATAAGCTTCACTTTTATTTATGACTTTAAGGAAAAATATGACTGTATCCAAGAGACTTATTTAAATTCCTCACAAAGCTAAAGTTAATCTATTATTCTACCAACAAACTAACAGCAAGCCGGATGATATGGCCAGCTGTGAGAGAAGCAATTCGCACGGGTCCTTGCCAGGTTACTCAGCCAGGACACCCCAGCCCCCGCCGTTGCACCTCGTTGTGTTTGTTGAAGGCGCGAATGCGAATGCGAGCCACGCTCTTTGGCGGAATCAACAGCCGTACACGCTACTAATGGATTCTCACTGCGCCACCAGCTCGTAATCCTTTTAAATCCCCATCCTAACCCAGCAGCAGCAGCAGCAGCACTTGAGGAGTGCGCCCGAGGGTCGATTGCAACATTCCTTATGCACTGTGCTCTCTGTTGGAAGAAACAGAAACAAATGCATTTGGCTTTTGTCTTGATTTCACTTTCGCCGGACTGCTGAATTCGAAATGCAATTTGCAGCTGACAAGTGGCCGGCGGACACAATGAATCGCAAATCCAGCGCAATCCTGGCGCCAATTAGGCGAAGGACCTGGGGGGGAAAGGGAAATATTTATGCAGCCAATTTGAACGCGAACGTGCTCCACACCTTCGGGCCATTTGCGGGCGCAAGCTCATCTAATGCCAGCTCCAAATCATAATCACAAGGAAGAGCAGAAGGAGGAGGAGGAGGAGGAGGAGGATAGCCCGGGATAAATACGTTTTCACGCTTCCTTGGAGCGTAAGTGCCAAGCAAAATAATCGGGCAATATTAAGCGTACACAGTTGGACTTCAATAACTCAAACTTGGAACCGCAATTAGCCGGAGTTCTGGCTAATAAAAGTCTTTATGACCTTAATAAATTGCAGTAGATCAATAAAAGCTTTACGATTTATGTGAAAACATTAAGGAACAATTTTTAATTATTGGAAGGTCATAGAATTTGAAAGAAAAAATAGGAAAAATAATAACACGGCTTAAAAATATGTTCATATATAGCAAAGATATTAGGTTTCTGCTCTACTTTAAATTTATTTCTATTGTATATCAATGAATATACTTTTCTATTATGTTTATATTCTGAATATTTATTTTTTTTATTTATTAATTAAGTTTAGAAAACCAAAGGTTTTCATTACAACTTTTATTCAGAAGGAAGATGGAACCTTTATATGTATATTTAATAAGTTTTTAGGTTCTAACTGGAGTATTTTAAAAATAAACAAGAATTCCTGTTGTATTACATTTGTATGTTACATTTTCCTATATGGTTAGAAAAATCCAAAATCAAAGGCGAATCCAAAAAGAAATCTCTGCTCTTTGATCTTTAATTGAAATCTCTTAGGGATACCCCTATAGCAAAGACGTGTTTCCTAGTTAGAGCTTCCATTAAGTCGAGGCATTCATTGCTATTTAATTCATCTCAAAGGAGTTTAGTTTAAGGAAGCTCCTCCGTATTTATTTTGACATGTATATATCCTTCCTTTGAGCGGGATAAGTGGCATCCCATCTCTTTATGTTGACGCGTCCCTCCTTTTGTGGCTCACCGGGTTTTTGGTGGGGGGCTTGAAGCGTTGGGTCGTTTTGGGGGGAGTTGGGCGGCTCATTAATGCGTCCTTGGTGGGGCAGGCACAGCATTTGTCAGGCCCGTCTCTTAATCCCCGGCAAATCGCGTAATTATATACGTACACAATGCCACAAAAACGCCGCCGCCCAGCCTAACTGCGATATAATTTCCGCAACATTTATTTATTAATTAAAAAATTTGTGCCATTGACGTTGGGGGCTTACGGGTAAGCTAGATAAATTACCATAAATTGTATTTTATTGCCCAAGTTCTCTAAATCACAAAGAGAATTCATGGGCTGAGGAGGCGGAGGCGAAGAGCTTTTCCAGAGCACTTTTGGAACCTGAAAGTGTGTAGCATACTTCCCAGCGCATTGCAAATTTCCTATTATCAGGCGAAAAGTTTTGGCCGCAGCAGCTGGAGGCGGCTCTTGTACCCTTTTTTACGCCTCGGCCACATGCCGCATGCCGCATGCTGTGCCTTGCCGTGCTGCGGTTCAGTTTGGTCTACTTTAAATGGTAGAGAAGGACGCGAGGACGGTCGGTCTGCGGGATTTTCGGCCTCAATTATGCAATTCTCGCCTGGCAGGACGGACGAGCAGCCGCATATCTTCTGGTCTGCGATTAGTGTGCAGTTTTGTGTTCGGTTCTCTGCGGCCAGATGCGTTTTTAATTGCATCAAAGAGGGCTTCCGTTTTGCTGGCCAAGTAGTGTAGTAGCAGCCGTCCTGGCCTTGTCAGTTTCCTAATTGGACATTTGTAATTAACTTCACTGGCAGTCACTGGCGATTTGCAGTTTTTTCCTTCAGTTTTTTCCCTTGGCTCATTTTTCACCGTGCAGTTGGCATTTAATGCACTTGACTCTTGTCCCCTCCGTTTTAGCGGGGTTATTTATGTATCGCTCGTTAGTTTTCGGCGGACTCTTATTTATTGGCTGCCCCGAGGTGGTAGAAGGTCGGATTTAGTTTTTTTAAGCTCGTGTAGGACACTCGTCCCCCGCCCTTGACAAATGGCCACCGCCGTGCGGTCTAATTGCGCTGGGCGAATGTCGCCCGTTTGTCATAATTAAACCAGTCGGGGCACAGAGCACAGAAAGTGCATTTTGTGGCCAAGCGGCGACTTAATGCATTCATTTGTGCTGCCACCAGGAAGTAACCTACTTTCCGTCCAAGCCAAATCAATAATTTCTGCCCCCTTCTAGTCGCCTGCACTGCTGCCAATCGACCATTAAAGTTGCATGTCTTCGGCTGTGGCGCAGCTCTCGAGCACTCAATTACGTGGCGAAAGTTGTGGCGCCCCCAATTTCGGTCCACCTCAATGCCCCTCGCTATTCTATTGTGGGAAGAAGGTGGCAATCGACCTATTCGAAAAATAGTTTGTGGTCGACTGGGCCAAGTGATAAATTCAATTTGTTATGTCTGGCAATTGGAGAGGTCATATTTGTGGCATTCGACAAAGTTTGTCGGACAGGAGAGTGGATGCTACGTGCAGGGTAATCGATCTTCCGAGCTGTTAAGATTTAGATTCATTGCTACGTAGCCTTATTATTTCCCTAACAGATCCTGAATTATTCTGACAGTTTTTTCTTCCTAGAGAGTTAAATACATAGGTTACATTTTAGTCTTTCCTTTCTCGTTTTCCTATTTACCTTCCAAAGAGTCATCTTTCGTCTGCTTTAACCTTAACTTGAGTGAACAAGAAATGTTGATTTTTCGAATGTGCCCAGGGACAAACAAGGCTAAAGGTAATTACAGACGTGTGTCAGTGAAATAAGAATAAAGGTTATTGCTGTCGTATTCCATCCACATACACTCATGCACTCACTGGAAATTAATTCTGTGGCACACCGTTGACTTTTTACACTTGATATGTTTCCAAATATAAAAAAATAAACATTTTTTATAAACTCAGGGTACAAAGAAAACAAACCTTTTATTACCCGCATGAAGAAATATATATAACTGTTGATAATAAATGTATTTTATTACTTTAAAACATACCTATAAAGTTATTTGTAAACATAAACGTTATATATGAATGTAATAAAAGAAATACCATTAAATACCTGTTTTTATAAGCAAGTAAAATGTAAATTCCTTCATTTATTAGAGTTAAGCAACGAGTAGGATGCCCCAGAGCGAGATAAATTCTGTCACTCTTAAATGAAAGCTATTTCCTTGAATATCCTTGTTACAGGTAAGAATTTATGGCCCTGGGTAGAGTGCCTTCTACGGAAATAACACACTACTGAGCTCAACTATAAAGTTATTTGTGATAAAAGGGGTTTATTTGGGATTAAAAAAAAAAACGGAATATAATAAAAACCCAGCTTATATCTAAAGGATATGTTCACTTATTTATTTATTTAATTAATTATTTCTTCTCTTTCCTGGTTACGAATGTGGGATGTCAATTCCTTAATTTATTAGGGTTAAGCCAAGAGTGGGATGTGGATGGTGCTGGTGCTGTCAGGGTAAGATAAATTCCCGGACATACCTCGAATCCGCTTCTAAATGCAAGCCAATTTCATTGGATATCCTGATTAAAGGTGAGAATTGGTGGCCCTGGGCAGAGTGCCTATTAAAGCTAAAACCGTAATGAGCTTAAGCATTCAGTAGTGTGCCTTCGTGTTGTGTGTGTGTGTTGGTGAGAGTGCTTCAGTTCAAAAACCTCCAAAACATTACGTCACAAGCTCGGGCCGCACACAGACGTGGAGGCAGCGGCAACAACACACACACACTGAAAAGTGCTGCGGGCCAGACACCAACACAACACCAATGTGGCACGGCGACGGCTGCTCTCGCACATCTTTCGCCGAGCTTTGGACAGGGCCAACAGCAGCTGTGTGTGGGTTAAGGGCGGCAACGACGGACAGGGGTTAAGGGTGTGGAGAGACTGAGGCAGCTGGAGAAATGATGATGGCCCTGCTGCTGCTGCTGCTGCTGTGTCTGTGTTTTGCGATTGTCTAGCTCGGCCTGACTGGCTGCCTGGCTGGTTGACTGGCTGACTGGGCCGGGGCAAGCAACACACACATAAGCTAAGCCAGAAACCAGAAAGAACATGGCAACGCGAAGATACCTGGACCCGGATCTGGGCAACACTTCTGTCTGTCTGTTGTTCCCCGTCGGTTTTCGCAGGCGGAAAAATCAATTTATGGATTTTAGTTTCCTGCATATTTGTTTTTATTCTCGCCCTCTTCAGGGTCTTGTGCCTTTGACACGTTCGCGCCTATTGAGCGTTTCAGTGCGTCGTCTGAAGGCAGCTTGTTGCAGATCTGGCGATGCCACACTAGGCCCTAGACTCAACGACTCAACGACAGCTCGACAACTCGCAATTAAAGCAATTTCTTTTAATTGCAATCAAATGAGACGAGAACCCGAGCCGAGCTGCTGCTGCTGCAGTACTTACCCCTTCTTCTGTGTGCGCCTTGTGGCCTCGCTCCTTGCTCGCAGAATGCAGGATATAGTTGGAGATCTTCCGTTGGCGCGCTAAAGTGCCGTGACAGTTGTCGTTGTAGTAGTTGTAGTTGCGAGTGTGTGTTAAGCGTGTGTGTGTCAGGGTTTTGTGAATGGAACAAAAGAGCGAAACGGAATTCATTTATTAAGAGGGGTTGGGTGAAACTTGTTCTTGGATTTCACGGCACACTGGCAACTCGCTTTCGCACACGTACTTGGGCACTTTAAATATTTGCTCGGCACTGCAAAAAGTTCCCTCCTTTTTCTGCTGCGGCTGCTGCTGCTGCTGCTGCTTCGTTTGGCGCTACTGCTGCTGCTGCTGCTGGAGAGCCAACACCTTGGGAGGAATCGCTGAACAGGACTACTGGAATCCTATTGCCTCCGTCCATTTTATACGTCAGGCGCTTGCGTTCCACACGCGGCAATCAGCTGGCCAGGATGCTGTGGATGCTGGGCTCTCTCTATTAAAGTGGATACTGCGCAGGTACAAACAAGGAGGCGCGTTGGAGCCTGAACTGACCGTAACATAATTAATATTTAGTGGTAAGTGGAAAAGTTGCAAAATTAAATATACAAAAACAAAACCTTACGCTCGAGGGGAGAATATTTAAGCGAGGGCCTGAAAGTAGGCAATAGTTTTTGCCTCAGGGAGCCTCACACAGCGACGCAGGGTGATTCGTGTCAAATGGCGGGAAGTTAAAGTCACAGCCACTTGTTGCTTTCTTTTTTGTTGCTTTTTGTGGAGTTTCTTTTGCTTAGTTAAGCATTAATTAGTAATTTAAGTAATTAATTAATATTTGAATAGTTTAGCAGAGATACTAAATATACATAAGTATTCTTGATTTAAATAAGATGTCTTAACATAATTGATGGTTTTTAGATCTTAATTACTTACAACATGTTTTGTGTATCTCTAGAACCCCAAAGGCAAGATATAAAATAATTTCTCAAAAGGCATATTCTTCCATTAGTTGTTTATTTCCTCTATTGAAAAATGATTTCAACATTAAAATATAATTATTATTTAAATTTATTTATTAATAGAAAATTAATTATCCCAATTGAATTTAGACATTAGCCTATGTGTGCATTTATATTTACATTAGTGGCTACTAATCCGTCTAACTTAATTATCTGATATTAGAATAAAATTAGTTCACCAATTAAAACCCAAAATGTAATTAAAAATATTCCAAAATTGATTCTCTCAGGGCCCTGAAAGTTTTTGGCAATTTGCATAAAATCATAAAATGATCCACCAGCATCCATCAAATACAAACGAATTACTGCCATCTACTGGCATCTACTGCCATCGAAAGTGGCGGCGGTTGATGAAATGCTTTCACCGATCGCGGCGCCAGCAAATTTAATTGGCCACCGAATAAACTTCTTTGAGATCGGTCCCACGTTTTGACCATAAACAACCGAATATATATGAGATATAAACAATGGCTTGGCAGCCAGCAAGCACACCTCTTCCTCATTCGCGCTCACCACCACTTCACCCATTCGCCCCGTTCACCCGTTCGCGCATTCATTGATGATTATCTTAACGGTTAACATAGGTTCTGCGTCGCATTCCATCGCTCGGGACGATGAGATGGGGAATTCCGAACGAAGAGTCATCTGGGGAGTTCAGTTTTCGCATTTTCCCTGCCGTATCATCATGAGCAGAACTAAGAGAGTGCGAAAAAGTGTGTAGAACACATGTTATGAACAAAAGGCCGAAACTGAAACTTGAAATAAGCTGGCTCCATAGAGTTGTTATTGCACACTGTGGGAAAAAAGCATCAACAAGAAGATAACTTTATTAAATTAGTAAAACATATATGCCTTAATGTTTTTTATCTATAATTCACAAGGAGTTTTAATAAAAGAGGAAATATAAATCGTATATTTAATTAACACATGAATGCACTGTGTCGTTGTCCCACCTTTCTTCACAGTGTATAGCTTGTTGTCCATCTCAGGTGAGTGTGTCAGGTGCAATGTGCTGCTGGCCAACAGAAAGAGCAACAACACCAACACCAACACACACACACACCGGGAGAGGGAGTGTCGGCGAAAAGTACATAAAGTGGACAAAAATAAACTCCGGCAAAGCTTGGTCTCGTCTCGGGCCAGGTATCGAATGTCTCTCAAAGGTAGTTAAACGCTTCCTACTCCACGCAACGCCAAGCTGGAAAGGGAAGAAAGCGAAGGGGGGGAGGCATAGAGACATAGACATAGATCATGCCCCGCCCGCTTTACGAGCATTGCTGTCGCCGTCGTCTCTGCTTTGAGGTAGGGTATTCCTCGAACCGCCTGGCCGGGCCATTAACTATTTATAGCTGTCTGTCTCCGCTTTCGCGAGACTTCCTTCTAACTGAACTTGTGTAACCGAATCTGCGGTGGTCAGTCTCCGTCTCCATCTGTTTCTCTTCTCTGTCCCCGTCTCCGTGCCTCTTCTTCTGACCCTTGCCTGGCTGTCCACCTCCTCTCTCTTCCCTGCCATCTCCCGTCTTCAATTGCTTCCTTATGCATACAAATTAACGTTTTAGCACACGTCGCTCTAAGTGGAAAAGTTACTAGCGGACGAAAAACGAACAGGAAGAAAGAATGCAAAACAGAGAGGGGGAGGGATAGGGAGAGAAAGAGCCGAGTAAAGACAGATAGGAAGAAAGCATAGCCAAAGTACTTGCGACAAGAATTAGAGGTATGCAAATGCTTAACCCATTTAATAGCCTTGTGCTAAAAATTGTTCTTAATCATTTATTTATGTTTTGATATAAGAATTACCCACTGACTATAGCCTTAGCTTCAGTATAACAACCTTGAATGCTGACCTGAGTATTCTTACAATATTTATGATAGTAAATATGGAAGAAATTAATATATATTTATAGTAGCACTCTTTATTTATTATTATATGCATAGAAAAAGATGTCAGCAAAGCTTTGTCCAAACGAAGGGTCAGTCGGGGCATCATATGGCTTCCTTTCTTGTTAACATTCGCATTTTTTAAGCTTTAAATTAAGCTTTATTTCAACAGAGCACAAAAAGAAAAACAGGATTACCGTAAACTCTCATCCTTGTATGCCAAAATAAGACAATGGTGCACCTGGGGTCCCTTTGCCATTAGAAGCTTAAAGGGCTAACGGTTCAATCCCTAGTTAGAATCGCACTTTCCATGCCCTAGACCCGCGCCGAACTTGAAATCGGAACCCGTTCCGCTGCAACCCCCCCTCTCCTTCAGCGAGAAACAAGTTCTAACCCCGAAAGCTGCTGCAAATCGCAAATAGCGAAAGAGGAACACCGAGTGCAGAACAAAAGTTTGCCGCTAAATTTTTGTGACAGCTGTTGAGCAGCGACAATAAAGAGAGCGGAGAGTGTGCGAGCGCAAGAGAGAGCGGAAATTCGGCCAAAGGTACACTCATAAAAATGTTTAACCGTAAAACCTAACCCGTGATACAAATGAATTCAATTTAATAAATCTATTTACTAATTAAATGATCCCTTTTTAACTTACAAATAGGACAGAGTTCAGTGCCCCCGATCTACATTGCTTTATTTGTATTTTTCTTACTTGTAGGGTGACATTTTCCTCAAAGTAGAAACATATTTTGTCCAGTGTAAAGCAACTTCGGTAAGCCAGACTCGCAGCTCAAAGTTGGCGGCTCTCCGCTGGCTGGCTCATTCGCGTTTCAACCTTCTTCCACATCGGAGTGGCGCTTGAGCACGGAGAGTATGTGTAATTGCTTTAGTCGTACGATCTTTTACGAGCTTCGGGCGATAAGTGGAACCTCGAACCCCGAACCCCCAAGCCCCAAGCCCCGAAACCCACGAACCCTCGAACCTCTAGCCGTTGAAGCGCAACCTCGAAGGGCAGCGCAGCCCTCTCCTCGGTGTCGGAGCCTTGTCCCAAAGCCGAAACATTATAGTGCTTTAGCTAGCGTGTGTTTGTGTTTGTGTCTGTGTCCGTGAGAGAGCCCTGCACCTCCTGCCGTTGTGTGTGTGTGTGTGTGTGCTTGTGTATATAATAGGTCACTGGAGCGTGCGATATGCCCAAAGTGACAGCAACAACAACAGCAACAGCAACGGGAGCCAACTAAACATGCGACTCATGCGCAAAGCAAATGACAATAAAGAGCAGGGAGGCAACAAACGAAAAACTGAAAGAATAAATGGCAGCAAAGAGAGGGATCGAAGGGGTTACCAGGTGACCGGGCAGTGACAGGTGAACACAGGTGTCAATGTCAGCCGAAAAAAAAAACAAAAACAACACAGTATGCGATCGAAAGAGTGCACTAATTAAAAATTAGAGTGTTTCATTAAATTGTTTTTGTATGAGAACCTTCAGAATTCCAATAGTATAATTAAATTAACCAGAAAACAATACAAGCTTGCTTGAAAAACAACGGGTTTAATGTCGCAGTACAATATCGCCAAAGGGAACTAATTAAAAAGAAGAATATGAGGGTAGATAAAAAATTAATAAAGATTACAGTCACGCAACTAAACTATTGTTAGTAAATTATCTACAAGACAGTATCAGCCAAAGAACAGCAGGTTTTTAATTGCTTTACAAGATCAAAGACAGATTCTAACATTCCAAGGAGTTTTCTAAGAGACATTTCAGATCTTACCAAGATCAAACATTGAACAAATATTAATTAAAGTAACTCTTACTAGAAAACCTAGTCTGAACTATTATATATTATTATTAGGCCTTTAATTATTGTATTAAAATGAGGTTTCCCTTAATAATACAAATTCTTTGCTTCCTAAACAAAGCGTATCTAATGAGGAAGCTTTTCAAACAGCTCCGTTCGTTCTTTCGATCAACCACTGTAGTTGGAAGTTGGCTTGCCCTTTTGGCATCGTACTTGGGAACAACCCCTGCGAGTGTGGGAAATGGCAACAAGTTGCACTTCCGCTGGCATCCAATCCATTGCCATTGATTTCTGCGCGTGTGTGCCTTATTTTTTTTTTGTTCATTATTTTCTTGTTAGCCGACGCTGCGAAAACAACTTTTACAAACGAAACACAACAACAACAACGAAAAAAAGAAGTAACAGCCATTTCACCCGTAAATTGAAAACGAACAAAAGTGAGCAAGTAGTAAGAGCAAGAAAAAAAAAATGAGAAAAATAAGAAAACTGAGGTAACCAAAACCAATCGGACAGCATCGGTTAACAGTATTAACCAGCGACTGGCGTCTACATTGCCGACTTCCGTTCGTTTAAGCAGATTGTTGTTGCTGCACG
>JAEIIU010055440.1:0-20018 GCA_018874675.1 Drosophila baimaii | reverse complement strand
GCAAGAGGAAGGCGGCTGGCTCAGTTCACCACAAAAAGAAACTCGGCGAAGCAACGCATCATTGGCGTGGAATTGCTTTGACTAATTTCCCAATGAATCGGCAGTTGCGGCTGCGCCCTGCGGCTCCATGACTGCAGCATCTGTGTTGGTCTTAACCAAGCGACAGTGTGTGTGTGTGTGTGGCAATTAAAGCTGGCCGGGAAGCGAGTGTGAAACCGTTAGTAAAAGCCACCGTGATAGCGGGCTCACCTCTCTCACCTCAGTCGACATCACTCCATCGCCAAACTCTCCATCTCTGACTCCACCCGCTGCTTGATAAATAGCTTACCTTCAAATATTTGCAAGGGTGCACAGGGAGAAAAAAGGCTATAGAAACTAGAGCCAATCAAAAAGAGATTCAAGTAATATTTTTAGGAAAAATTATAAAAACATAAAAGAAATATGTGATTAAGCCTCTTGGCTTAAAAACTACTTTGAAAACAATTCCTGTAAAACACATATCCGCTTAGAAGCACTCATAGAACTGTAGAAATAATAATTTCACATTCAATAATATTATTAAAACTAAATTCTATTTGATTTGAATGAAAAATCTATCTTTTAAAACGTGCTCAAAGAACATATTTCTTGGAAAAGACTAGTCATCTAACCAAATGATTCTGCAAGAATACAACATCTATAATCGCTGTGCCTTATCACTAGTTTTCTTTATTATATCATTTGATATGAGTCAGACCTTACAATCTTTTAAGAATTTCACGTTAAGAGTAAATATCATATCTATATACAACTGCCATCATTATATTTCCCTGTGTAGCGCAAACGCTGTCATAATTAATTGAGCCATCAGCTAGCCCCGGCATGCTGAGCCGTGAGCTGAGGTCTTTAGCCAGTTCTCCGGATGGAGTTGACCCATTTGCCGGGCGACCCAATTGCATTTGAAATTGTTGTCTAATTAATCATCAGATTAGTTACTGTAACAACTTAATTCGACATGCCATGCGAATGCCGCGAACAATTGTGTGAAAATTGCACAAATCCAAAACATACATACTTACAAAGCGAAATACTATAGTAGATATAGATAGATATATATGCTGGCAACAAACACAGATGCATATTGAGTAATGCACTTGGATTTGAAATCAATTTCAGTTGACCAACCCCGATCGAAATGATATGCAAAATGCTGCTAACGGATTTGGGCCCGGGTATACATATGTATGTATATGCATATGGCAAATGCATTTTTAATTGCTGCATTGTTTGGGAACTGCATATCATCATGCTGTGTGTGTTGCATAGCCGCACAGCCTAAATTATCTTCCAAATCCCCAGCAAATCCCATTCACAGAATTTCAACATTTCCACATTTTGTCTGGCTTTCTGGTTTTCACTCAATAGAAATTTCTTTGGTGGCCCGCAGGCCAGTTTTTTTTTTTGTATTTCTTTTTAGATTTTGGTATTCGGTTTTTGACTTGTCTCTGGACAAGCGCTGAACACTGAACAGCGAACACTAAACTCTAAACAACAAGTGCGTCAAATGCGGCACAAAGTCGTAATCATCTTGTTTGGTCCAACCGACAATCCAGCCATCCCGCCATCCAACCATCCATCCATCCATCCATCTATTCATCCATAGATACTCTGGCAGACACACTGTCAGCATTTCAAGTCAACTATTTAACTGGCCAAAAATAAAAGAGAAAAAACAGCCGTGTGTTCAAGAATTTCTCTTTTCCAATTTGCTGGGATTTCTTCTGTCTTGGCCTTTTTCGCCAAAATATTTTCACACACACGCACGGCTAGCCCGAGGGTTTTGCGGCAGATGAAGATGAACCGTTGAGCCACTTAACCCATTGCTACGCAGGCCGTACCCAAACTGGCCCCAATCGATGATGCACTCTGCGTAATTACGTGCCCGAAATCTACATATTTGGGCGTGCGGTATGCATATTTCAGTCTGGGTGTGTAGCCATTACAGATGGTATATACGTATCTTTCGGATCTCGTCTCGTCTCCATGCCACTCGAAGGTGACAACAGACCAACGCAGGGATGACGTCAAGAGAGGGGAATGAGGAAAGGGGGCGGCAGGGGCAAGATTCTGGCTATCTCGCAGCTGAGCTGGGGGGCGAGAAGTTCGTTATCTGTTGCCGCATTTGTTTATGGGTCTCAGCCAGAGCCAACAGCAGCAGTAAAAATAAACCGAAAATTCCCTTGATTGCAGTACGAAAGCGAACGCTCCCAGGCACAAACCAAACACGGCGCACACACACGGACACACACGCACACTCCCGATGGGAAGTCTGTGCGAAGAATTTGTATATCGCGCCGGCTGATAAGCTGCTCCGTAAGCGACTTTTTTTTGGGTGCCCAAGACGAAGGCAGTGCTGGCTGGCCCGCCGCTTCCAGTGGCAAAACAATGGTCGTAACTGGCGCGTAATTAACACACAAAAAGCAGAGAGTGAACAACAGAGCAACAACACATTAAAAAATAAAAGCCAAGCGAAGCGAATTTGTTTGGCAAAAGCGTTTCATGTGCGTGAGAGGAAAAGTGCGCGAGCCTGCATTCGCATCCATGAGATACACGAGTGCGGAAATGGCTTAGGGCCGATCTGAATTCGCAAAACAACAAACTGCACACACGCACACCCCGGGGACTCACAAACTCACACAAGCCAGGTGACATGGCGGGTGAAGCCTCTCCAGCAGCAGCCGAGGCAGCAGCAACATCGCCGACGGGCTGCATCTCTAGCAACAATAGCAGTGCCAGCAAGGAGAGCAGCAGTCCGTCCCTGAAGAAGCTGAACACCAGCGTGGACAGTGGCATCGCAGTCCTGGACACGGAAACGCCGACCTTGCGGAGGCGCCAGCGATTGCAGCAGTGCCACCGCATCCTTCAGGTGTTGCAGCGGGACCATCTCAACCACCAGCAGCTGCGCGATAGATTAAGGTGAGTGTGGGTTTGCACCGAGGAAAATGCATAGTACTTAATATTTATAATAGTTAATATATATTACGTAGTTTCCGATATGATATTGATTTAGGCATTGCCATTAATTTATTGAGTTTTATTGAAATATAAAAGAATTGGTTTAAGTTGATCAAATTATATATGAAACATTTTTGGCATACATTTTTAATGTCTCATAGATTACTCAATGCCCTTTTCTCAGCTAAAATCTGTAAAGCTCGTACAATACGGCTTAATCTGGCTTAATCTTTGCTTATTTGGTCTCTTTTATTAACCACATTTTTGGGTAATCTTTTAAATAAGTAAACACATTCGGATACCCTTACAAATGGCTATAAAATATTTGCCAAAATCTAGCCGAATTAAATGGAAGGTTTCTTTTTAATTTGAACTACAATAAATTACCAAAGAAAAATAAACCTTTTCAGTGAAAATGTATTCCAATGTTAAATAATCCTTTTTGAAAAAAGTTGTGAGTTTTTGAAGTTTAAATTTTAACCAAGAAACTCTGTCTCATTTCCCTAACATTTTCTCTCCCTGTGGCCAGAACGGAAGCAACTAGCAGCTGGGATTGGCCAAGCCCAGGCTGTCTTTGGGTGCGCTTTAGTGCCCACAAGCTTATGCCACTGCATTTGGTTGCATGCATCTCCAAGCTCTCTGACTGCGGGCGGATATCAATTTATGCAAATTTTGCCGACCTCAAAATGGAAATGACAAAATCTCGGGCGCAGTCAGTCACTCAGCCAGTCAGCCATGTCATTCAAGCAGCCAGAAGTCATTCCGTGAGCAGTTTTGCGAATCCATTTCTGGGAATCCGTTTCGACAATTGTCAAAGAGAAACCCAGCAGAGCTCCTCAAATGAGTTTGCAATTTGTTTGGGAAAACGTAAAGTGGCGGGGAAGTTCCATTAGAATGATAATGGGGCGGGCGACCAACCCAGTTTTGCCGATCATAATTGAAAAAAACCTCTTTAAACTTTATAGTCTGTCTGTTGATTGAGGGGATACTACAATTTATGTGAACTTTATTGGGGCGATGTAAGTGTACTTTAAGGGGCTGAAATGGCAAGAAGTTAAAAAAATACAATTACAAGAAAGGTAGTGCATGGTTTCTAATAAATAATGTAATATTTAGCTGTAAAGAAATAAAGGGTTTCCTGAAATTAAGTGGATTTTATATGTTATTCTCATGATTTACATATTTATTTAAACGTTTTACTTTAATTTAAAAAAACATGAGAAACAACAAGATTTGTTTCAAGATTCAGTCAGTCATAAATGTTCTTCCCAAGTCAAACTCTTAGATATTTACGATTTGAGATAGTCCTACCTGCAACTATTTCTTATAGGGCATTCCAGTCTCGGCTGGACTTTAGGCCCCGAAACCCGTTACCCACTCCATGGCAATTCCGCTTCTCCGCACGAGTATCGCCGCCTGAGGAGGAGTGGAGCCGCAATCTTATCGTATATTTCATAATTAAGTTGATTAATACCAATTAATTGCCATGAGCTTTGCATGGCCAATGGCAGGGCCAATCGATTCGGCGCTTTTTTGTTTCTTTCGGGCCACCAACTCTTGCCACAAGTCAAGCTGCGGCGACAAGCGGACATGTGACTGGCAGCTGCCAAGTGGCATTTGCATTTGCATAAGGTTCGTTGGACAATGCGGAATGCCAATAAATATGAGTGGACAGGGGGTCACTTTAGGCGGCTCAATGGGGATTTGTTTTCCACCCTCTTGTTGCATGGGCCTCAAAAGCTCTGGGCGGAATAATGGCCAGTTCCATTTTGGTTACTCGCCCGCAACGCACACAAAAAAAAAACATACAAAAAAATAAACAAAATTCGAAAAAAAACCACGAAAAATTATAAATATTCGAAACAATATTATGCTAGAGAATTAACCCACTTTGGAAAGAGTATACCTATAGGAGTAAAGATACCTCGATGTGACTTGGTCTTGACACTTATCTGTGAATTTTTCGTCGCGTTACCTTAATATATAGATACAGATATATATATATATATACATATATATATATTTATCACTGGACGCGAGCGGAACTCTTATCAAATCAACAGTCGCCTTATATACGCGATCCGCAATAACGAAATGGGCAAACAAAATCCATTATAATGCCCATATAGCCCAGTTATATATATTGCGCGGCACCGCGTAAACAAAGCCAAAATATAACTTGGCTAAAACAAACCTGTCGTCGTCGTCGTCGCCGCCGCTCTCCAGTCGCTGTCGCCGCAGTCGGAGTCAGCTGCTCCAATCGCCAACTTGAAGATCGTCGTGGAGAAGGCCCTTTTTAGCCCCAGCCCCGTGATCTTAATCAGTTTTCGTGGCGAGTAAATAGCCGCGATTTGTTTCAATTTCTGGCTCGGCATTGTTTTGAAGAAGATCGTGGTGGCGGAGGGGGGCCGATCGGGGAAGCGGGGGTGATGGCAATTAACGGGCCGAGTTCGTGTGGCAAACACCTCCAAAAAAACACACACACGTACAGGAAAAGATATTCCCCTCGACAAGTGATTGATAATCGTCGTACATAACTGCAAACAGAAATAACAAGCCAAACGAAAAATCAAAATTTGTGGTAATTATTTATTCAGATATTCCCTCGGTGAAGTTCACTTCGGTTCACTTGGAAGATTCCACCATCCAATAAAAAAAAAGAATAAACACCATAAAAACTATTCCCCCAAGTTTAATGCCAAGTGAAGTGAATAACGCGATAATTAAGCTATCTTTTTCCCGGAAGCACACACACATATCCAAGAAGCTATTATTTTGTTAAATTATTTATGCAAAGCCCAGCGGAGAAGATCGAGATCTCGCAGGAAGAAAAGCAATAAGTCGATAAGAAGTTTGCAAAAAGCACACATTCGTACATTCATCAACTTTAATTAGTGCTAATCGCGTTGTGCAAAAAATAAACACAAAGAAAAACACTTAAGTAAATAAATAAACAAGTAAATGACAGCCACTACGTGGTTTAAACGATTGCGACTGCAGTTGGAGTTATTTTCAGATCCTAACTGCGGGATAAGATTTATAGACTTCCTTTTCGAAGTGATGATGTTGCGTTTTAATTGAATTTTCAAGAAATTAATGGTGTTACCCCTGTTTAAATATAGAAATGTTCTTATATGTGCTTTATCTTTAGCTAGAGTCACGATATCGTAAAGAATAACTATACGAATTAGTCAGCTTAGTGAACTGTACTTGAAAGTATTTATAGACGTGATGTTTTCCAAAGCTGACTTTATGGGTTTCAATTATTTCTATTTAATATTCCAACTGCCGACCATAAATTTGTCGGAATTTAAATGCCCTGCAAAGGGTATTCACAAACACAACTGCACGTCCGAATTTGGTAAATTAAACCGAACAAACAAAAACTTTTTGATAAGGCTGAGGCCAAAGTATGAATTGGCCAAGAAACACGTAAAATACTCACGAAAAAAAAGTGATACGGAAATAACTTTTGGCTTTGATAATACCAAATAGTTTTATGGAGCAGCGATTTCTTTGAATTAGTCGGCTTGCAGATTTCGAAAGGATTGGAATTGAATCGAAAAAGCTTTGATGCTTCGCGAGTGTGTGTGTGCTTCTGGTGGAAATGCTTGGAAATTAATTAAATTCAATGCGAACTCCGCAGTGCCTAAAGCGCTGGATGCGCCCCTATATCACGCTCATGGAGCTGCCAATCAATCGACCGGGAAGCGGGAACCTGCTGCTGGGCCTCACATCCCTGGTGGGTCTCATCGGAGGCGCCTACCTGCTGCAGTGTGGCGCCCAGTGCCTTGTGGGGTGAGTTAATCGAATGGAGGTAAGCGAATTAATGTATCCAATGGATACAACCGATGCTGTCCAATGGTTCAAGTTCGGATACGTGAGCTGAGCTTTCGATTCGCACGTGCGGATGCAAATGCAGATGCATTTCGAGCCATAGATGCATACAGATACTTGTATATTCAGCTTGAGATAAAAACACAAATAGAAACCGAAACTGAACTCTCTGGGTTACGTGTCCATCGTTTCGCATGACTTGATTGCGTTTGCGTGTGGGAAATGGCAAGAGAAAGAGCATTTCGCTCACAAAAAGAGATTTGACATAATTGTTGCCATTTTTCCAGCTGCCACTTGCCACTTGCCACCGCCACCGCTGCTGTTGTAGTTGCAGTGGCAGTTGCTGTCTTTGGGCATCGAGTACGTAGCTTCGCCTTAATTAAGGATTGCGCAATCCAATCCATGGCACCTGTTTCGAATTTATGCTGCACCTGTTGTAATAATGCCTCATCGATGGCCTGGCCTGGCCTGGTCCGTTAGACGTTTCATAACATTACTTGTCCGTTGACTTGCCGCAAATTTGGCGCTAAGAACCATAAGAACCAAAAGAATCTTGAAGCAAGCGGCAAGCGGAAGTCAGTTGGCCAACAAAGGGCACGGCCAGTACTTTCCTCTATTATTCGCATTTTTCCCCTCTCTAAAAAGCGTCACGAATTGCCAATAACAATTAGCCGAAGCTAACAACGCCGCCGCATTGTTTGCCTTTCGTCACCATTCAATGGGAAGTTAATTAGGCGTTTTGTTGACATTTTTATTAGCATTACCATTGTGGCCGAGGCCTTACTTCATTTTGAAATTGTATTTGTTGGGGATTTATGTTTTGCAACTGTAAGATCATTAAAATATATATTCAAACACAAAAGAAAAGGGTTTCTTTTGGTCTAATCTCCTTTAATTAAGTCAGAAAAGCAGCCTAAATATTTACTTTTTTCTAGCTTTTAATTGAAATCCGTCTTGACTCTCGAGAAGTGGCCAGGAAAAGTGGCTAAAGCTGGTGGTGGCTAAAACAAGTTGTTGCCGAGTTGTGGAAGAAAGTCAGGCAAATGCAATTAAAGCTGAACGATGCCGCAGTAGAGATATGCTCCGATATTCTGAGTTTTTATTTGCTATTAAAGTAAGAACAAAACAGGTTATGTTATACATGTGGCAAGTGAAAAGCCACAAAATGGTTAAGCCAAACATTTGCACAGGTCGAAAGTGGGTTTAAAGCCAAACTGTGAGAGTAAGAACAATACAAGCTCGGCTGCAGGCCAAATATAAGTGTGCAAGATAAATGAATAAAGGGTATTAATTCCATATATAGGATTTTGATGTAATTCCCAGGCGATTTTGTGGTTAGGAAGTGTGCAAAATGTCACATAGATTGCATGCTTTTAGGCTTTCATTTAATATTATCAGTTTTAATAGGTTTAAAGATTGCAATATTGGCAAAGAGATAAAGATAAAGCCTTTCAAAATCCAGTCATTGATGATCTCACAGTAATTAAAACTGACACTGACTTCTTAGTTATCCACAATTTATCTACTATTTATGACTCCTTACTTATCTAATATTTATGAGGCTAATATCAATAAAATAATTCAGTGAATCCACTTAATAAACTCCTCCCCCAGTGTTGTGTCAAGAAATTTATTAATCTTTAGCTTCAACTTCTGGGAACCAAAACCCGGAGACTAAGTTATCAATGAAGCGTTTGTGAAAGCTGATTTATATTAACAACAATACAGAACCTGAGGGCCTGACGCTTTCTCGTGCGGGAATATGCTAATGGGACACATGAGACTTACATATATTAACCCAGATTCTTAGCACAGATTTCAAGGGAATCTTAAGACACGCCAGTATAAGAGAGAGATCTCAATCTTAGGTTCTGTGTTCTTGTGAAAATGCTTCTCCTGACTTTAGGATCAGACTTGGACAGATGAAAGTGCTGCCGGGTTGTGGCGCCGTTTATTGCCGAAATAATAATTAAAATAAACTCGAATCCAGTCACCACACCGCCGCTCGATTGATTAGTTAATAAACCGCTCGGAGCATGCATACATTAAATTCGCCAGACAAGAATCGCGCCAACTCGTTTGCGGAATGTTTCTCACAATTAGCATTTGGAAATTAATGAAGTTCAGGCCAAGCGACGCCGAGCGGGAAAAATATTGCCAAAAATAAATTAGTAGACAAATGAATGCAGATGCGGATAGCGATGATGATGATGATGATGCTGTCGTCCGATTTCGGAGTATCTGTGTATTCCCCTGCCGACGCACGGTTCCTGTTTGACCACATCCCCTCTCCTTTGCAGCCAAGAAGAAAGGCTATAAATCTGCATGAAAATATGCCCAGTCATGGCTGAGATTCCGCTATATAGTATAGAAAGAGGCAGAGAGAGACCCGTTCGGATCGGGGGGAATACTCGTATCTTACGTCATTGACGTTGTGTTCGCTGCGAGAGAGCACCACGCTCTGGATGTTTCTCCCGCTCTCCGCCAGCGAAAACACAAAAAAACCGGCATGGAGCCCAGTAGTGATATAGTCATAGATATAGAGAGGCTATAGCTGCGGAGACCCGATACCCGATCTCAGCTGTTGACCGCCGACTCTCAAAGCCAACTGCGCATAACAAAGGCGAACCTTGTGCGAGAAAGTTGTCAGTGTCGCGGGACGCGGATCGCGAATTGGATTTGGATTTTGATTTTGGATTTTGATTTGGATTTTGGGTTCGAAGCCGCTATCGCTATCGAATTGACATTTATGAGCTTCCATTGGCGACGATTCAACGCGAGTGCCATGCCAAGTCCCAGCAAACAGAGCGGAGCCACTCACTCGACAAACACGTCGACTACCTGAGAGCACTGTCACAACATACCTGGGGAGCAGGAACATAGGCCAGCCCCGAAACGGACAACTGGGAGATCGAAGAAGGAGATCCACAGAATGCTGTTCTCCGCGTCGCTCATCTGCCAGGTGGAGCGGCTGATGTGCCTGCCCATCAGCTTTGCAGTACTGGGATTCCTCTTTATGGCCTGCACCATGGAGGTTGTGCTGCTCAAGATGACCACCAGTGATCCGGTCTTTGGACGATCTGGCGCCGCCGATGACTGGGAGGAGGATGGCGGCCCAGAGGGCGAGGAGGAGCAGATATACTACGAGAATCTAGAGAATAACTACGAGCACTGGGCGCGTCGGAGGATGCGCTTCCACCAGCGCCAGCAGCAGCGCATCCAGCAGCAGCAGCAGCAGCAGCAGCAGCAGCAGCAGCAGCTGGTGACTTAGTATACTGGCACTGGCACCTTAGGTTTAAGCCTAGAAGTAGGGCCTCTAAGTAGGTACACATACTGACTGAGCATTTCTCTCTACACCTACACCTACACCTACAACTACACCTACAACCTACACCTATTAATTTCCATGGCGTTTAATGGCGCATACAAATTATTGAAATGTTTCAAGTGTGTAATGTTTTCGCTCTCTGTTTATGGTTGACGTTTTTTTCATTAAATTTATTTTGTATTTGTTTGTTTGTAAGCGAAATTGCGAAATTTGCCATTTGAATAAGTTAGGCTGCGGCGATTGCTCAGTGCGAGCACGTAGACGACACCCAGGAATTCCCTTTTTGGCTCGTCTTGTGTAAGAACTGTAAGTGACTGACATAATCCGAGTGCATATCTTGTGTGTCCCTCTCCCTCTAGCCTGTAAGCCGCGTGATACAGCTACGTACTCTATAGATACATGTATTTTAAGTTGCCCGATACTGATACTGGATACTGATACTGAATACTGGATAGCCCACTGCTTCAGTGAGTTGAATAAACTTGGCTATTAAAGCAGCCCCCAAAACCGTTGATTTTTGTTTGCCTGGTCCAACGGGTTTAGCATGTTATGCAATTGGGAGGCGGGAGAGCGTTGGAGAAAGTCAATTGCCAACTGCAATTGCAGTGGGGCTTCGGCCTAAAAAAAAAAATAGCTATTTAAACGGGGAAGTGTTTGGACGCTGGCGGAGTTCAAAAGTTAGGCAACCCGATTGCTAATTAGCAGCTGCTTTTTTCAGCTGTTTATTTAGCTCGACCTTCTGGCCGTTGATTAACCCCAGCTGTTTGCCAGAACTGACCTGACTAATCGCTTGGTTTTTGGCTTAAAACAAACCTAACGTTCTCGGAATAACATCTGCGATATTCTTCCGCCTTTTTCTTGCAGTAAACTAGCCAATAAGAAGTGGAAAAAGGAGGAGTCCAGCGAGGAGCACAGCTGCAATGTCTGCTGTGCAGACTTGGATCTGAGCAGTGCCAAAAAGTGAGTAAAATCCCTATATCTATTTGGTATGAATATTATTAATAAAACTATCTAGTGAGAAAGTGTTAGTCATCACTAACTTATCACAGCTTTAAAATCTACATTAACATTCATAATCAGCTAGAGATATTCTAATGGAACGACCTTTGAAATCAAAACTAGCTTGAAGGCCCACTTTCTCTGGTTCTGATTAACACAAAACTTTTGTCTAGTATTTGGAATTGGTAGAAAAGAGATCACACAGAATACGACAAATGTAAAGACGCAGGGAATTATTAAGACCTAATTTTTAAAGACTTAAATTCCATGAAAAGTTTATAGGGTTTTATTAATACTTTTGTACAGACGTTTCCAGAATTAATTCCTTAATCATTAAACATAATCATTAAATTCGGATGAAAAACTTATCATCAATTAAACAAAAAAGCAGCAACCTTCAATCTATCTCGCTTGCTCTTGCTTTAGTTAGTTAGTCAAGTCTCTAACCTTTCCCTAGAGTCCCGAACTGAAGTGTTTTCTAAGATTATAATCTCATTTCATTCCTTAACGCTCCTATAATAATTCCAAACACAACAATAATTATATATTATTATATAGCAAAATTGATAAATAGTTTTATAAATAACAGTGCTTCAAACGTTATCAACGGGGATTTTTAAGGATTCAGTATTGATTACCAACGTTTTTTTAAAATATTTTTTTTCCTCCCCTTTCCCAGCTACGTGACATGTCGCACCTGTGGCAAATCCGTTTGTCGGGGACTCAAGTGCGCCGACTGGCGGCCCAAGGACGCCACGTGGGAGTGCCAGCTGTGCCAGAGCTCCAAGGAGTCCCTGGCCCACACCTCATCATGGGTGGCCGAGCAAATGTCCTTCAATCAGCACAAGTTCGTCTATCCGATGAGGGCCAGGAGCGAGGTCTACATACCCATCGTGGGCAACGATGGCAACGACAGCAGCATGCGTAAGGATATATTGCAACCTAAAAGAAATATAGAACATATACCATTGATATCGTTGCAGAGTTCGAGAGCGTTAGCCAGATCGGACTGCCTGCCCACTCGGAGGAGCGGGCCAAGATCCGCGAGTATGTGGAGGAGATTGTGGCCGAGATGCTGGGTGGCAATTTGGACCACATCAAAGTGGGCCAGCTGTCCAAGAGCGAGAACTGTAAGTACACAGCGGGTGGATTGGCCCAGATTCGATTAGTGCGAAATGCAATGAAATTTTCACAAATTTAATTCAATTGGCTTGGCAACATTTATGGCTGTGGCAACATGTGTTGCCAAGAGTCATGTTGCTGGCCAGCCGAAGTCCAAACGAAAAGCATACTTTCCGGCGAGCTTTCGAGTGAGAGAGCTTGCTGGAAAGTCTTTCTCTTGCCTACTTTGTGTTGTTCGCTTTTTTTAACCAAACAAACTTTGCACACCCCAAACACACACACAAACATGACACACACACACACACTCGACACACTTGATTCATTCAAATGCAAATCAGACTTGCAACTCTTCGATAAGTTCCATGCGAAGCTGAGTAACCTGCTTATCAATGTGGAGAATAGTTTATGCGCGCGTGCGCTCAAGGGAGGTAAGTAATCGGTAATCGATAGTCACTAATCGATCGAGCAAGCACGCTGTAGTCGTAATCGTAACAGTTATCGTCTGTTTTTGTATGCTAACTATCCTCTGATCCTAATTGATTTGTAGTCTCTGTAGAAAGTGATTGGAACAGGTTTCTAAATTTACAATTCTTAGAAACAAATAATAATAATTATGATATAAATAAATGTCAATCAAATGATATAATAAATATTGAATCTAAATATATAAATATTTTGTTCTTGATAATTAAAAGTTAAACCTTTTCCATCACTGTCTGTAAATGTGTCAGTACTTCGTTTAGCCTTAGCATGCTTACAGAACCCACTCGATGGGTTGTCATGTAGACCATAAAACCAATCTATGAATCAATGTACTAAATGCTAATTCTTATCAGTGGCCCATAAACTGAGAGTCGAAATAATATTGGCAACTTCGGCACGCTCTGAGGCGGCTTTCCTACTCTCTGTCTCTATCTCTCCCTCTATATATATGTACATTTTTGAACCCGCTGACAACCAATCTGAGAAATCGCGGTCAGTGTTCATTGATAAGGCGCGATGATAAGGCCTAAAACAGAGTGATAAGGTGGCTGGGCCTCTGAAGTGCCGCTAGCATTGAGAACATTATGATACAACACTTTGTGGGCAACACTCGAGCACCGGATTTTAGCCTTAGCTCAGATAGGCATTAATCATACGCACCGTTGGCGCATTGCTCACCAACAGGTTCGGTCGACGGCAGTGGCCAGTAAATTAACGTAAATGTCTTACTTACATGATCACTCAGGCCACTCACAGGGGTTGTGTCTTAACAGCCGATTGATTTGGTCACGCTTACAACTTGGCCAGGCAATTTGAGCAAGCCCGCCTTTGCCTGTGAATTACAAAGCCAAACTCCGAGCTCCGAGTACCGCGTCTCTCTCGGCCAATAATCACCACAATCGGGCCCACTGTAGGGTCGCCGCCACACAGATACGGCGGCATATTAGCTCCGCCGTGTGAGTGAGCGTTTAGACGCTCACCGCTCGGCAATCGCACGGCACCGCTTCAGTTGCCAGAAGCGTCGCGTCGCGATCGTAACGCCAGTTGAATGCTACGGGCCGTGGCCGCTTTAAGACGCGTGTGATAACAGGGAATAAGGCAACATAATCAGAACACCAGAACAAGACATTATAGAAGTTAAATTCCATCTACCGAGATAAGGCCCTTAAGTAAACACCAAGAAAGAGAGAGAGAGAGAGACACCGCATTGGGTTGTGAGTTATCACCAAACCTTGACCCGGCACCAAGTTTGCGAATATGAAATAGGCAAAAATAGAAATAAAATCAATAATCGTGAGTTAAAACAACGCGACAGGCGAGGAAGAGGCCTTAATCAACGCTAATAAATATTAATGATTCCCGAGACTACCGCTTAGAGAGCTCTGAATGAATGTGTTTGTAACCAATCCCGAGATTAACAACAAATTATGATCGTGAAGTATCATCAGCATCGTGGTCTCGGCGGACTTTCAGCCCGACTAATGAAACTACCTGGCTGAGGTTTATCTCTGACCTTAACAAAATATAAACCTTTTGGCGTAGTAAAACCTTGTGCACCCAAGTTATCGTGGCCCCCGATTTAATTGATCGAAGTCGGCGCAATCTGGAATGGCAGGGCATTATCAGGCGGGCCACTCAAGGGGCAGGAGTATTAAGTTTTAGTTATTAAAAAAAGTGGGGAAAAAGCCAGCTCGACTCTGTCAAGTTATAATTGTCCGGGTGATTTCCGCTGAACCCTGAACTTTGGAGTCCGACGAACAACAGTTGTCTCGCTTAGAAGCAATCCGGCTGGTTCTGCCACCCTAGACTTCAATCCGTCCAGTTTCTGGGGGCTATTTCCATTGATGACTCGCACGCAAATGTATGCTCCGATCTGGACACAAAAGTTGGCTGGCTGTGACATTTTTTCGCACACCTGAATGACTAACGGGGGACTAACAATTCAGACAGGTAACCAGAGGTAAATGCCAGCGGGCCTGCAGATAAAGAAATATGGGCGGGCATTGTAACGCAAAATAGATAACTCTGGGGGGTTATTCATTATGCGATGTGGTATTTACCGCAATTCGTTAATAGACTTAGCATGTCAAAAGAAATGATAAATATGCGAATTTTCAGCCTGAGTGGAGTTCAGTCCGCCGATGTATAGAGATCTCCCCCCGTCGATCGGTGGAGCGTTCAGAGGGAGGCGGTGACAAATTTATGTTCGGAGCTCAATTAGGGGAGACAAAGCGGAAAAAACACAACTCAAATATTTACTCAATATAATTAACAGCTCAGCCGGTCGGCCGTTATATCAATGAAAGCTCTGAACAAAGCCCAAATGCCAAATACAAATACGAGCTCTGCATTCGGACAGCAACGGGAGCAGACGTAAATAAACAAATAGGCGAGATATCAGCGATTCAGCAATATCGGGGCACGGGTCGCTTACGATATTGGCGAATATACCTACATACATATATATATATATCTAGATACGTATACGTATATGTGCATGCAGCATGGACTTTACTTTGGGCCTAGTCACGGGCATGTATGCCGTTGTGGCCGTAATTGTCTTTTACGTGGTTTACGTCATTGAGGTGAAATTAGGTATGGCTAAAACAACACTTACACACTCCTAGCTCCACACACTCACTTACTTTCTTCGCCTTTCACACACTCACACACTCACATACTCAGCCCACCTCACCTCACACTCGCTCGCTCTCCTAGAAGTAACCGAGTTTTCACTTTTAATTGTATCGATCTTTGCTAACCAAGCACATTGTTGCCCCATTCTGGCTCTCGTTTTGCACTAATCAAGCTCTGTACTTTACACCTGCTTTCAGATCTGCCGGCCATCGTGAATGGCCATCACAATGGTACCGGGAATGGTAACAATAATAACAACAACAACAATAACAATGGCGACTCCGAGCTGGCGGACATCTCGCAGACCCGACTACGCAGTCTCATCGAGACCATCATAGCCGAGACCCTGCGGAGTTCGTCCCTGAGTGCCAGCGGAGCCGTCTCGGAGATCAGTCTGGATACGCGCTCCCAACTGGGAGCCTCGGAGCTGATGGCCAATGGAAATGGCCTAAAGCGAAGACATCGCACAGAGCACTACTTTGAGCCGAAGATCTATCAGGATCTGTTGGCCACAGCGGTGCTGAATAAGGTAAGAGAGTTATTCTTCATACAGTTAATAAGATAGATTTTGTCAGGTTAGATTTAATTATTAAATATTAATTAGGGATATTCATGAAATCGAGAAGGAAAGAAGAAAGTATTGGAAGGTTTTCTCTCTTCCGAAGCATCTCTTTCTGTGAATAAGCTTCATAAATATGCCTCACTGACCTATGTTCAAGCCACCACCTGTGGTACCAACCCCTTGCCCATTAAGGCCGCGCATTTTGTAAGCCGTGGGTTCTAACCATTTCCGCCATTTTCACTGGCTCACTTCGTTCAGTTTTCGCTTTCATTCGACCTGCACTTGAGCGGCTTCGATTGAGCAGTCACCACATTGCAGAAGCGGACCAGGTTAATTAGTTGCAGCCCATTGTCTCAACCGTGCAGACGTTTTGTCCAGCCAACAGTAGCAGCAGCAAAGCAATACTGAAATCAATTCCAGCGCTAATTGGATAAATCAATTTGGTGGAAAATCGAAGAAGACTTTTCGAGAGGAACTCATTAAACAGGACCATGTCAGATCCAGGGGAAAATGTAAATATTTCCAAGGAATTAACAAGCAGCTATCTCTGACGCGGGTGGATGATGAAATGACTCACCTAACCCCTTCAGCGGCGGTGGGGAATTCCGATCTTATCACGGCGTCACTAATCCCAGTCAGCGTTTAACAGCCCAATTTCCTAATCAAATCGATTTTATGCAACGTGGCCAGTAATTGCCTCTGTCACGACACTCACTCAATCAATACGACGACCAATTCTCCCTGACAATCGGTGACGTAGCCCTGTGCAGAAAGAATTGTGAAGAAACGGTTGTCGAGTATCGTCGAGGGGCCAGCTACATTGTTAGATAGATACCCGCCACAGTGCCGGGTCTAATCTGCTTAAGGGCTTTTCGTTTTCGGTGTCACAAACAATCAGTTGACCCACAACAAATCGCTAACTCTGGGGTTCAACAACACTTTTATTGCACAATGCCAAGGTCGATGGGCTGACACAAGTTTTATGTCGTTTGTCTTTCTTTTTTGCAGATTGCGGACAAGGAAGGGAATACAAGGCTTTTGGCGGAGAGCACACCGGACTTGAGTGGTCGCCACATTGACGAGAATTTCAATGCCGAGGCGCTGAGCACCACGTCCGGAAGCTCTATAGAACCGCGCAGCGATTGCAGCCTGACTGATCACGAAATCGTACTGGATGTAAGGAAATATCGGAATATATTATCCATTTCCTTACTAATCTTGTACAATATCTTTACAGAATGGCAAATCCCAATCCCTGCAGGCGGATTTGGAGAGGGAATCTGTCCTTAGTGATTATATAGCCGCGCACATGGTGCCATTACCTGACTTTTCAGCCTCCGTTACCGAGTCCGAGGATGGTGAGTATTTTCTAACATTTTCGCTGTACATTTTTGACGGACTTTTCTGTTATTCACTTCCAGACATTGGATCCATCTCCTCGAGCATGATCGGTGACGGCAACTGGGAAGACAACTGGCTCTTTAAGAAGAAGCGCAGCTCGGTTACTCCGAGCAGCACTGGCATGCTAGTGCCGGCACCCAAGGAGAATATCCGGGCCCAGATTGGCGATAAGACCGCTGACGAGGTTAGCGATCTGTCCGAGATAGGCTCGGATGCCGAGGATAGTTCTCTGGACTTGTTGCGCAGCAATGACCTCAATGATCGTCTGCTGAGCAAACACCTCATTGGTGGCCAGAACACGAAGCTTGTGCTGGACGAGCTCGTGGATCGCACCAGTCTCACGTCCCACACGCTGCCCGAGGAGGACGAACCGGCATTTACGGAGACAACCAATGCATTTGTGGTGTCTCCGCCTGCCGTGCCAACCGTGCCACCACCTCCTATGGTATTTCAGGATGATTCTCTGAATGAGGAGTTAGACCACACTCCCATTGCAGGTAAATGTCGTCAGCCAATTTCTATGTACCTTCAAGCATTTTATCTCATTCTTACTGCTAAGATTTACATAATTAGAATTAACCCCTAGCCCTAGACCATTAGCCCCTTAGATGATTGAAACCGTCCTATATGTAGACACTCCGGAACCCCCCATTAAGTAGCTCAGTCAGCCACCTTGTGCGTGATCTTAAAGCATCGCCACTTAGCAGTCGTTTGTGTTACAGCCCAGGCCGAAAGCGAGGAGCTATCCAGCCTCGATGGCTGCACCGGTTTCAGCACAGTCGAGTATATCGACGAAGAGCAAATGCACGAGAACGTGCCGTCGGTTATTGAGATACTGGCAGCCATGGCTCTGGGACCGATGCTAGCAGTTCCGGCCTCGGAACAGCCTGGCGCCATGACACCCAGTGAGATGCATACTCTCAAGGAGCTCAGTGACCTCGCTCTCGCCGAGATAAACGCTCGCACATTGGACCTTGCGCATCATCACTCCCTGGATATAATTGAGGAAGAGAACACCGATCTCGCAGAAACAGCACAATTTTCTTTAGTAGAATTGATTTCAGAGTCAAATTTTCCTACCATGGGATTACCAGCAAGCGTTGAAGTAATTGCAGAGACCGAATCCGCCCTTACTGGGTCTCCAACCACGTCAGTGTTAGATACTCCTCAAGTTGACTTAAGTCCATCAACCGATTTTTTATCAGAAACCACACTAGCTGCAGTAGAACCTCCTTTGCCAGTGGAAGTTCTTCCTGAAACACAAACATCTAATGTAGGACCCGCGGCAACAGAAATAACTATTCCGCACGCTGAATTACTTGCTGTGGAACCTATTGCGCCAGTAGAAGTCCTTGCTGAAACACAATCAACCTACGTGGAATCCGCAGCTACAAATAATACTATTTCTCAAGCTGAATTAATCACAGTGGATCCTGTTGCTGAAGCTGCGGCGCCCTTAGCGGTTGATCATGATATGGAAATTTCAGAGCCTGTGGAATTCGTCTCAGAAACACAATCTAACGATGTAGCGGAAGAAATTATTCCTCAAGCTGAAATAGTGGCACTGGCAGTCAATATTGAACCTGAGGTGTCTCTAGAGGTCCTGCCTGTTGAAGTCATTTCTAAAACCCAACCTACTGAACTTTCTGCTGATGTGGAATCTCCAGCACCTGATGATGTTCTTCCTCCACCGCCTTTGGAAGTCCTTACTGAATCCCAATCTACTATTGTGGACCCTCCAGTGCCTGTGGAAGTCCTTCCACAACCCGAGTCTACCGATGTGGAGCCCGCTGCGTCGGAAGATATAATTCCTAAAATAGTCGCTGTGGAACCTGTTGCTGCTATGGAAGTCATTTCTGAAACACTGGCAGCCCATATTGCACCTGAGGCACCTATAGCAGACCTGCCTGATGTGGAACCTACAGCGCCTGTCGAAGTTCTGGCTGGACCACAGTCTGCTGATGTGGAACCTTTAACGGCAGTAGTAGTCCCTAGTGAAACCCAATCTACTTATGAGGAACCTCCTCTGCCTGCGGAAGTCCTTCCCGAGATACAATCCACTGATGTGAAAAATCCTGAAACACAACCTGCAGATGTGGTAATTGTTCCGGTTCCTCCAGAGCCTGTGGAAATTGTTCTTGAAACACAACTTCCAGCGCCTGTGGAAATTGTTCCTGAAACACAACCTGCTGATGTGGTACCTACAGTAGCTGCTGAAATTTCTTCTGAAGTACATCCTGCAGATGCGGATCTTCCAGCGCCTGTGGAAATTGCTCCTGAAACACAATCTCCTGATGTGGAAACTTCGGTAGTTGCGAAAATTCCTTCTGAAGTACATCCTGCAGATGTGGAACCTCTAGCGCCTGTGGAAATTGTCCCTGAAACACAACCTGCAGATGTGGTACCTACAGTAGCTGCTGAAATTCCTTCTGAAACACAACCTGCAGAAGTGGATCTTCCAGCGCCAGTGGAAATTGTTCCCGAAACACAACCTGCTGATGTGGAACCTACAGTATCTGCGGAAATTCCTTCTGAAACACAACCTGCAGATGTGGATCTTCCAGCGCCTGTGGAAATTGTCCCTAAAACACAACCTGCTGATGTGGAACCTACAGTAGCTGCGGAAATTCCTTCTGAAACACAACCTGCAGATGT
>JAEIIU010055437.1:0-10543 GCA_018874675.1 Drosophila baimaii | reverse complement strand
TCCCCTAGATCCAGTTATTTTTTTCCTAGCTCGTAAGACCAGCAACGTTGTTACTCTAAGTGTAAGGCAATTATAGAAGACGCTTCAAAACGAAAAATATTGTGCTATTGAGAGAATTGTGGGACAAGCTAAGAGGGTCTGAGGTCGCACCAATTTGGGGCTCTAATCACCACATGAGGGTAAACATAGTAGTTACGAATCCAAGGTTTCCCCGAAAGTTCCTTCTCAAGAGAGTGCTTCAATGTCTCAGGTAACATTGTTCCACTTCACTTACAAATTTTGTATATATTTCACCACAATGGGTCTCGGCGCAATGTTTATATTTATTTTCAAGCGACTGAGGCGAGAGTTTGCCAATCAGCGTAGTCAAGCTCTTGTTCCAACTTGAAATAGCCTTTATTTCCTAGATCACCTGACTCCTTTGACACTTTATTTTTGCGAACGTATTGTGTGTCAATTGTTTAAATATTTGTCCATTGATTGTGTGAATTTATTTCTGTGCGAATTTTTTTTTGCAAACTCTTTCTCCCACTTGTGCAAAGACTCTTTGTGTGGCGCGGTATAAATTTAGCCGTCTGTAATTATTTTGCGGAAATATTCCAGGCCAAATCCACTTTGGCCTTTCCAAGGGGGCTGTTTCAATAGCAGTTGAGTCGTTGGGTCGATTGTTTTGATGACGTACAAGCTTATTGATTAATGACGCAGTGGCTCTTTTTTTTTTTGGGGGAGGCGCCTTCAAGTTCCCCTAGAGAGACGTCGCTCGCGGTCAGCTATCCGTCATCCATTTGCAAAAACAATGCCACTGAAATATTGAAGAATTAAAAAAGAACCAAATTGAGGCGTGAGGCTCTTTCCGCTATATCTTCTGCCCAACGCTGCTTTAATAAATAAATCTTTATGTAGTGTTAGAGTTTAGGGATTCAATTCAATCTGTTAAAATGAGTCGTTTTTTGTTAACTGGTCACTATAGTGAAAAAATAATTAATTAATTAATTAATATTTGAAAATACAATTTATAAAGAATAGAAAATAAACTTGAAATCAAAATAAAAAGAATTGCAATGGCTTTAGAGTGTTAAGGTTTAGCACCACTCCAACTAATATTTTTAGTTCAAGACAGCCCAAAAGTATAATATGTTTTGCATTATCTTTTATAACAATTCGACAGCTGCTTTATGTTTATTAAGTAAATAAACAATAAACATTTGGGAGACCTTAACCCAATCAGTCTGGCTTTGATTATATGGAAAATAAAAGTTAAAAAAAAACAAACAAGAACTTAATAAAGCTTTATATTTTTAATCTATTTAAATCAGGATAATTACAAATGTAATTTTTATGATATAAACTGTGGACTTAATACCTTCTCAAAGGTATCAGGAATGGAAGAATAGTAAAATAGGAAAAATAAATTGTTTTATTTCTTATTTATTTATGTATTTATTATTATTGAAAACAAGCAATATGTAAGCTTTACTTTGTTGGTTAAATATATTTTAATATAAAGCTTCTTTAATTAATATATATATTACCATTCAAAATAAGTAAAAATAAAGCTTTAATTTTAGATTACATTAAAATTGTCAAGGTTTTTATAAAACCCAGCAGAGGGTATTATAATTTTGCCATGATCTTTGCAACGCAGTGAAGGAGTCATCTCTGAACCCATAAAGTACATATATTCTTGATCAGCATCACCAGCCAAGTCGATCTAGCCATGTCCGTCCGTCGATTTATATGCAAACAAGTCTTACAGTTTTTGGGTTATCGGTCTGAAACTTTCAGAATAGTCTTATTTTTTTTGCAAGCAGTATATATGTCGGAATGGCCGGAATCCGACTACTATATCCTATAGCTGCCATACAAACGATATGGAAAAATTAGCATATTTTCGCTATTTTTCAAGATATTCGAATGAAACTTGATTTGTGCTTTTATAATACTATTATAGCCACCTCATAGAAATTTTATTGAAATCGTGCCAATATATCATATAGCTGCCATAGGAAAGATCGATCTAAATTCATATTTTACATATGTATTTTACATTTTACATAAATTTTACATTATACATGCTCTTTTTAAGCAATAAGAGCACTTTGTTAAAATTTTCATTAACATCGGCCAACTATATCTGATAGCTACCATATAAACATATATGCGAAACAGGGTGTTTCGTGTAATTTATGCTCTTAGTATACAAAATCTTGTTTAATAAGTAATCAATTATCTACAATTTCGCCTCCTCCCGAAGTTAGCTTTTCTTACTTGTTAATTAATTAATTAATCTAATTAAATATAAATTCTATAGACCCTACTTCGATAATAAAGGGTAATTATTTTATAGAAAAAATCTATATTCTTATTTCCAATCACAGTAAATATATTACAAATTTGTACAGTAAAAGATCACTTCATATTTATTTTTTTATTAAAAACAACACTAAAAACAAACAAAACAAACAGATTAATTCCTAATACTGAAAGTAATCGTGCTTCTGGTAGTCCGTAAACGAATCAACATAGTCCTCGGGATGATAGTCTATGCTATTGTAGAACACATCCGATTCGGTAAAGTCCTCGACCCTGTAGAGGAACTTGCAGATGAGCAGCCAGGGCAGGAGTAGGAGGAGTGCCTTCATTTTTTTTTTCACCCGTTTATAAGGTATAATGTCCGGGGAGCAACTAATTAAGGGGAATCGCTGACGAACCTGCCGAACCTGACGAGCCGCCGAAGCCTTCTGGCACGACACGGCTTTTATGGCCGCCAAGTCGCACATGTGGGTCAGTTTGTGCAGCTGCCGCTTGGCCCTCGCCAGGGGTGGATGCTGCTCGCGAATGTCGGCAAATATGTGACTAACCCACTTTCAGCATCCACTTTCCAGCCCAAACAGCCGTGGAGTACTTTCAGGCGACAAATACAGAGCGAGCAAAAAAGGTGGCTAACAGCGGAAGAGTAGTGGCCCTTTGGGCGGACAGGGACAAGGCATCGTGCTGGGGGGGGAGGGGGTGGCAGGTAGAAATGGAAACTTAAATGTTAATTGACTTAGAAGTGAGTCCAGAGATAGAAATTTAATATGTTGAGATTAAATTAGGAATTATTTGTAATAAATAAAATGGGTTTTTAGTTAATATTTAAGATGTGAGCATTGACATGATTTTATTTTTACGGATATAATAAAAAATAAGTAAGAAAAGCTAACAGCTAAGCAGATAATTTATTATTAAACAAGATTTTGTATACTAAGAGCATAAATTACACGAAACACCCTGTTTCGCATATATGTTTATATGGTAGATATCAGATATAGTTTTCCAATTTTAAAGAAAATTTAAACAAAATGCTCTTATTGCTTATAAAGATTATGTATAGTGTAAAATGTATGTAAAATGTAAAATTCATATGTAAAATATGAATTTAGAACGATCTTTCCTATGGCAGCTATGTGATATATTGGTCCGATTTTAATGAAATTTGTAGGAGGTGGCTATAATTATATTTTAAAGGCACAAATCAAGTTTCATTTGAATATCTTGAATAATAGCGAAAATATGCCGATTTTTCCACATCGTTTGGATATAGTATTCCGATTCCGGCGATTCCGACATATATACTGCTTGTAAAAGATATAAGACTATCCTAAAAGTTTCAGTCCGATAGCTCAAAAACTGAGAGATAGTTTCCATAAGAACTGACAGACAGACGGTCATGGCTAGATCGACTCGGCTGGTGATGCTTATCAAGAATATATGTACTTTATGGGTTCAGAGATGACTCCTTCACTGCGTTGGAAACATCATGGCAAAATTATTGTTACCTCTACAAGGGTATAATAATAAATAATTAATGAAAAATGGTAATACTGTTTCGTAGTCATATTATAATTGAAAAAGACAGTATCATATCCGCATAACTAAATAGTGCCATAACTTTTTTAGAAGCCAAGCTACTTGCAGACTAAATCTAAGCCAAGTAATCTTACATTAAATCACATTTAATCCTGATAATTATGCATAAATTAATTACTAATTACCTATTTTTCTACTTGCTTCACTTTCAGCTCTCCCCTCTTGATCAAAGATGTATCGGTGGCCACGGAGATAGCTCCTGAGATCGCAGTGGGAATGATGCGTTTGGCGCGGTTCACGCAAAGTTTCTCGTTCAACAAGAATGCGGCCAAGGTGGAGGGGGCTTTGAATTAGTCATAAGATCGGGATATTTACCTCCATTTAGTTCCAGTATTTACATTGCATTTTTATTTTCGGATTCTCCTTGCAGCATCGCGGCAGCGGCAGCAGCAACGGGAACGGAACCAGCAACGGCCAGAGCTTAGGTGGCAGCTGCAACGTCAACGGCCTGGCAGCCAGTGGAGGCGTTGGAGGGGGCGGAGGCGGCGGCGGCGGCGGCGGCGGCGGTGGGAGTGGGAGTGGCCGGGGGAGCGGCAGCGGCAGCGGCAGCGGGTGCGGGAGCGGGACAGGGGCATCCGGTAGCGGAAGCGGGATCGGCAAGCGGAAGTCGAAGGCGCGAACAAAGTGCTTCGGTGGCACAGTGTTTCGGTGTTGCCTCCCTTGTCGCGGGGGCGGCTCCGCAGCCCCCGCCACAAGTCCGCCCCAAACTCCCGCCCAGACGCCGGACGAGCTCAAGGCCAGGCCGGATAATTATCATCAACAGAAGTCGCAGCAGGACAATCAGCAGGAGAAGCCAGAGAAGCAGCCATCGGCGGTGGACGGGGAGGAGCAGCAGCAGGAGCAGCGAGAACGCCTGCTGAGCAATCCCGATTTGTATCCCAGCGGGGAGAAGAAGCACTCCTTGGCGGAGACCATAAATACGTCAGTGACCACGCCCATCTCCCTGAAGACCCTCATCAACGACGTGGACACGGAGGAGGAGCTAGAGCAGCAGCTCAGCGCGGCGGATATAGCAGCGGCCAGTTTGGCCAGCGGCCTCGTAGCCCGTCGTGCCGAGCCGGAAACGCTGAGTGACGCCAGTGTTTCGCCCACGGCAGTTGTCCAGCAGCAGCAGCAGCAGCTGGCACAGCCACCTGCCCACCTGGTAACCACCACCACCTGCGGCTCCGGCAGCCTGCTCAGCCAGGTGACGCTCTACAGCAACAGCCCCGTTATCCCGGGATCCGCAACCAATCAGTCGCCAAATCCCAACCAAGGCCAGGCCCAGAGCCCGAGCACGAGCACGAGCACCAGCACGAATCCGAATCCGAATCAGAATCAGAATCAGAACCAGAATCAGAATCCTAACCAGAACCAGAACCAGAACCAGAACCCCAACCAAAACCAGCAGCGTTGCAGCTGCCAGCCGCAGACGTCGCCGCTTCCTCACATCAAGGAAGAGGAGGAGTCCGAGCAGGCCAACTCCAGGCAGCTCTCCCTCAAGGACGAGCAGCAGGAGCAGGACCAGCAGCAGCAGCAGCAGCAGCACGAAAACCAGCTGCCGCCTATCACCATAGCCAGTGGCTACTGTGGCAGCTGCGAGAGCGTTCACCACTCGTCGGCCACCTCATCGTCGGGGGGCACAGCGCCCAGTGGCAGTCAGCAGACACAGGAGTACATTGCAGGTACCACACCCATAAATTCCAAAGCCAATACATATAGATTTTAATATTTAATAATTATTTAATTAAATCCCTCCCTTCCCCACAGGTACCTCCTCAACGCCCTCGCCACGCATCAAGCTCAAGTTCCGCAAACCGCACAAATCCTGCTGGTCGCGCATTGTCCTTGCGCCCATCGGCTCCACCGGCGGCGGCGGCGGCGGCGGCGGCTCTTCATCTGCCGGCGGCTCCACCGTCATTGGCAGCAACTCAAACGAGACCCTTGCCTCCAGCAGCACCACCGGCGGCACTGCCACCACCACGCAAAATAGCAGCAGCGCCAGCGTTGCTGCCCACCATAGGCTCACCTCGTCGTCGGCCTCGGCGCTCGCCTCCTCGCATCCGAGCAACTCGCAGCTGCTGCCCACCAGCAAAATGCAGGCGGAGCAGGGTTCCATTGGGGACCTGCAGAAGTATCACAGTCGGTATCTCAAGAACCGTCGTCACACCTTGGCCAATGTTCGGTGAGTGATTAAGAAATTTGTATATATAACTTAGAGTATGAGAAGGAACTGAGAAAAGTATCCTGAAAATATCAATAGATTAAGCGGGATATCAGTGTTTTTCTCTCCCTAAACATGCTAGGCATCTCCAGTCAGTTCAATCTAGCCATAAGCTTAGTTTTCATTCTAATTAAGCCAGCCTAAGGTCTGGAAATTCTATAGAACGTATAGTATCTGACGGATACAAAGCAATGCTCTCACAAAACTAACACATGCAATCTCAGCAATTTGGAAACTTTTCCTCCCGTACTTCCCTGACTCTAATCAGTCGCATTAAAATATTATGGAAACTTTTTGCGCGACGGCAACGGCCTTCAAGTGGATCCAATTGGGAGCGAAAGCCACAATAGAAAATATAAATGTTTTTTTTTGCGAATTTAGAGAACGAAGCCGGGCTAATTAGTTGGAATTTTTGGCAATGTTTGCACAACTGCTCTTGGGCTTGTTTAGCAGCGGCAACGTGACCCATGCGTCATTTTGGGCCAACAAACAACACGGCCAACACTAAGCTAGCCAGACCATCCCAATCCCAATCCCAGCAGCAGCAGCAGGAGACTGCAAACTGAAAAGTTGAGCCAATGGAAGACAGCCAATTAGCGACTTACAATGAAATCAATTTTGCAGTTAGTCGACTTAATCGAATTAGAAAAGTTAAAGTGACAGAAACTTTCTAGTCACCGCAGGAAGTCGGCCAACGAAGAAAAGCTGTTGATTTTCCCCAGTAAGCGAATACACGAGGAAAATCGTAAGGGGATTGGGTTTGTGAATTGGATTTGGCTTCGGGTTGTGGGGGCTTGTGTGCGCCGGCCTGAATAAGTTATAGCGATGGGCTCTCAAAATCGAATGGATAATTGAACAGATTGTGGGCTCGGTGTCTTAAATGCCAGTCAGCCAGTCGATAAGTCATCGGGAGCCGACACCTGTTGTGTGTGTGTTTGTGGGCTTTGTGCAGGCATTTTCCACATCCATTTTCCACATTTATTGTTGCATACTTTGCAGCTTATTTTTGCTTGTTTAATTGTTGTTCTGCCACATATTTGATTATGGTTTTATGACATTTCTTTAGAGTCGAATGTCCAAATAAAACTCGTTCCTCAAATGAGTTTTGAAGTTTTAGATTACTTTCAATTTTAATTTGAGGTTTAAGGACATTGCTTTTCAAGGAAATAAAACTATTTCTTGCCTGTGATATTGTTGCATATATCCTGTAACTTTACAATTTGGTTATTATTGGTTATTTATTTGTTTATAAACTAGGAATTTTCGTTAATACACGCGATTCTGTACTAACTTTATAAGTGTGTTGTTGAATAGCGTTGTTGAAAAGTGTGGTTGAAAAGTGTTGTTGTAAAGTGTTTTTGTAAAGTGTTGTTGAAAAATGGTGTTGAAAATTGCTTTTAAAGGGTGTTGTTGAAGGGTGATGTTGCAAAGTTATGTTAAATAGTATTTTTTTAAATGGTTGTAGAAAGGTGATGTAGAAAACTGTTGTTGAAGGGTGTTGTTAAAAAGTTATGTCAAAAAGTGTGATTGAAAATGATTGTAAGTGGTTGTTAAAAAGTGTTTTTAAAAATGGTTATAGAAAGGTGTTGTTGAAAACTGTTGTTGAAAACTGTTGGTTAAAACTCTTCTTGAAAACTGTTGTTGAAGGGTGTTGTTGAAAAGTAATGCCAAAAAGTGTTGTTAAAAATGGTTGTAGAAGGGTGTTGTTGAAGAGTATTTGAAGCCTATATTTAGGTATTAATTCTCACCCATTTCTACGATGCAATTTGATGTGTTTTAAGCACTACAATTGCTGAACTTGCTGCTCGTTTATCCCATTTCTTTCTTACTTCACACATTTTAACATTTTTATACGCTGTGTACGATTCCTGCGCACTGCTGACCTATAAACAATTCCATGAATTGGCCATGCAGATTGCATTTTTTAATGCCCAACGAAATATTTATTTCCCCCAGCCCTCCCGGAGCCGCCCAAAGAGAATGCAACGAACATGTTGTCCAATCGAATCACACACACCAATACACCAATCAATTATTTAAATCATGGAAAATGAACAAATACATACAAAAAAAAAACACTCATATTTATTGTGCAAATTCTCGGGCTCCTTTTTCATATACGATTTTGTACGTCAAAAGGAGATTAACCACGCCTCCTGGCACTGTTGGTGTTCCGGCGCCTGTTGCTATTGTTGTTGTTGTTGGTGCGACGATTGTTGTTGTTGGTCCTGCGATTGCTGTTGTTGTTGTTGTTGCGCTTTTTGGCAGCCTGGCGCTTCTGGTTGTTGTTGTTATTGCGACGCTTATTGTTGTTGGCCTTCTTCTTGTTGTTACCACCGCCATTGTTCCTCTTCCTCCGCTTGACGACGGGAGTCGGACTGGAATCGGTATCAGAATCGGAATCGGCATCGCTATCGGTATCAGAGTCATCAGCACCAGAATCAGAGCCATCATCCACATCGGATGTATCGCTGCCAGAGCCCGACGAGCCCGAGGAACTATCCGTGGCGGCCTCCGTGGTGGTAGATCCTAATGTGGCAACAGTGGTTTCATCATCCGACTCGGTATCGGTATCGGTATCGGAGCTGGTATCCTCATCCGTATCGGCACCCATAATCGCGGCTACACAGAGCCCGAGGAGCAGGAAACTCAACAGCAGCTTGTTCAACTTCATTTCACGAGACCTTGTCTATCTTCTCTGACGGCTCGTCTAATGTCTTGTCGCCATTTATACTCGAAACTTCAGGCGGCGGCGGCATATTTGTTTAAGCGAAGGCTGCGATGAAAAAAAAATTAAGATAAATAAAAGAAAAATAAAAATCTGCCGAAACAAATGTTCGACGGGGAACAATAGAGACGTCGGGTGATTGGTCTCTAGCTGATGACGACTTTACTTCATAGTTTTGAGTCAGGGGAATTTTGTATTCTTTATTTTGTTAACGCCTCCGAAAGGTGTTTCCTTTTTTTCTGTCTGAATCGGAAGAGTAACCCTCGAATTAAAAAGAATGTTATTAAGTAAAATATCTTAATTAACAAGACAAAATGCATATAATTATAAAGCAAAGATCAATGCTATAATATATGTTCGTTTAATTAAGTGTACTTTTCAGGGACACAAATCCTAACCTAAAATTTAAATTCATACTAAATGAATCCATTACACCAAAATCAACCCAAATATATACACGAGTGTAATTGAAAAGAAAACACCAACAATTGTAAAAAAAACATATGTATATTCAACCGTAATGCTATTCAAACAGCCACGTTTGATTTGCACACACAACTGGCACACGTAATTTTTCCACAACTCCCAAAAATAAAACAACAAAAATACAAAAAAAAAGCAAAACCGAGAATTTCGAAACAATGGGGAAGAAAACCAAATAAAACCTCGATGATCAATATGGCAATAAAAAGCGTAGAGCACTCCACTCCAACAGCTGCGGTTAAGCAAACTAAGGGAAGCCAACTCGTGTTGGAGTTGAGTTAAGTTTAGGTGCTCCCAAGTCAAGACGGGGGCGGCCAAAAATGGAAAACAGACCTTTCCATCTAGTAAATATTTGTGGAAGATCAGCACGAGGCAAGGGCGTGTCCACTCGAAAAAATATGAACTCAAACTGTAGGGTTTTACTAAATTGTTTACAAAGTTTAACATGTATTTTATTTGTTGATAAATCAAAAACTCTGTGGGAACTAATTATTTTGCTATTTTAAGGTGCTCTTCTTTTGTCAATTGCACATCAAAGTATATTTTTATTTGCAAAGGCTTACATGCTATTACTGTAACTGCAATATTTCAGTTATGTAGTACGAATCTTTTTAAGTGCACGCCTGCCATGCTACCAGGTGTGTCAACCGGGGAATGCACTGGGTATATAAAGGGAATTTTGTGGAGCTGAATGGAGCATTTAAAATGCGCTTTTCAGTGCGAATAGGGTTTCTTGCGGTAGTTGGGCTTTCACTGGTAAAGGCCCAACCACCCACGCAGCCGACCATGGGACCTTCCACTAGGCCACCAACGCAGCCTACAAATGGACCTTCCACTAGGCCACCAACGCAGCCTACTAATGGACCTTCCACTAGGCCACCAACCCAGCCAACTAATGGACCTTCGACTATGCCACCTACGGTACCTACAATGCAACCTACTCAACCACCAACGCAGCCGACCAATGAACCTTCCACAAGACCACCAACGCAGCCAACCAATGGACCTTCCACAAGACCACCAACGCAGCCGACCAATGAACCTTCCACAAGACCACCAACGCAGCCAACCGATGAACCACCGACTATGCCACCTACTGTACCTACAATGCAACCTACCGAACCACCAACTCAGCCGACCAACGGACCTTCCACTAGACCACCAACGCAGCCAACCAATGAACCTTCCACAAGACCACCAACTCAACCGACCAATGAACC
>JAEIIU010055435.1:0-20051 GCA_018874675.1 Drosophila baimaii | reverse complement strand
TGCAGTGATTCCGGCCTTCTCCATGGATGAAATCAAAAAAGAAAAAATTCTCGTTAAACTAGATAATATTGTCTATACAATAGACTACGATAAAAAAATATCAAAAATTGACAATATGACGGCGTTTAAAAAAAAGGCGAATTTTACCCAAAATTTTGGTCGTTTTTGGCCTGCTAAAATTCGATTTTTGATCAGATCAAAAAATCGATAGTCTATTGTACGGAGAACTATATATATATGTATAGAATATGTAAAAAAAATTTGATAGTGATCGGGGATCATTTGTTTTTTAGTAATCAGTAGTAGCTCTCTCTCTCTAGCTACCGAGCGGCTGCTCTTTAATATGTTATAACTCAAAAACTATTTGAGATATCGATTTGAAATTTTAATATGTTATTTTTAAAGGTGTAATCTACCGAAATATGATTATAAAATTTCACACTAGTTGTGCCGCTTAAGAACGAATCGATCTCAGTTTATATCAAGTTGAGTAAGAAAATGATTACTTATTTTTATTAACGTTAATTCTGTGAGTTAATATGGTAATGTAAGGTGAACTTAAATATTATGTAAATTCTATAAAGCGCACTACACATCGCTCCTCACCGGCAAATCAAAGTCACCTGACGACACTCCAAATACAAATTTGTCGATTTATTAGAACTTTGTATCGTATGGGGCTTATGTTGTAACGCATAAGGGTCGCTTTAAGAACGAAAATCAAGAACGAATTGTTGATGAATAAAAAAATGGTATTGGATTTTGCGTTTTTTTTTTTCTAGGTGTATATCATATGATAAAATTCGACACTCCGTTCAAAAGTTATACGCAATACAAGATTTTGGGGGACTATTCAAAATGAAAATTTAATTCTGTTTGTCAGTTTGTCCCACAACGTTGTTTTAAAGGCTTGAAAATTATAAATGGTGTTAAACAAATCAATATAAGAAACTTTACTTCTACCACTTTTGGAAAACCCCGCTAGTTTAGCATGACTTTATAAATCAACTACGTAGCTTTTTAAAACATAATTGATTATATGTGTATGCAAATATTCTTATTTAATCCTACATTATTAATACATTTTGAATTTATTTAAAATCACTACAACTTTTACCAAGAATAAAGGATATCGTAACGAATTGAAAACATCATGTGGTTCGGCCCACTGTATAAATCTTATAGATGCCAGGGGAACAGTCGATCCAAAGGTGCAATATCTTTAATAAGTTCACCCAGGAAAAAAACCGTTCGAAACGGTCAAATATCAAACCCATACGGGGACGATTTCCGCTCGACCGCGGATTTTCGTGAACCAAACACGTTTGTTCATAAAATATATGAACATTTTGTACTCAATTTAAGAACGAATTGTTCTTAATTTATATGAAACTGAGTAAAAAAAGTATTATTTTACTTTTATTAACAATACATTGCTTCGTTTAGTTCATATTTTAATGTTAAGTAGATGAATATCAAACAAAAACACCGCTTAGCGAGGTAAAAAACTAGTGACGATCGTACCTTCATCAAACAAAAGTTCTGATATCAACATTTGTGACCAGAAATGATTACACACATGATTAAATACACTGTTGCGTTTAGGTGTCGTTTATAGTATTTCAAATACCTTTAAAACGAGGTTACGAGTTACGGCCTTCCAAAATTTTGCGCTGTTTTCCCGCTAAACTAGCGGGTTTTTCCAAAAGTGGTAGAACTAAGTTTCTTATATCGATTTGTTTAACACCATATACAATTTTCAAGACTTTAAAACGACGTTTCGGGACAAACTGACAAACGGAATTAAATTTTCATTTTGAATAGTCCCTCCAAAATCTTATATTGCGTATAGTGCGCCCAAGTGTTGATAATAATATCTCACTGAGTAATGCAATCAAAATTAATTGACGTAGTTGAACATATATATTTAATAATTTGTTTTTGATGTGCATTTATTTAATTAATTTAATATCATTAGAATACTTTGGTTATCTGATACATGTCATATACAAATGAATATTATAACAAGCATATTCGGCATTTCACACAGCGACCAGCCGAAGCAAGTCGACGGTTTTATAGCAAAGATTACCCATCTGAAGTTTCGCAACTAGAGATTCCGTCCTTGAATTTTAGAGTTGGAATGCTTTTATATATTTCTCGCAGTTCTTACTTCCCAAACTAACCTGCGCTTGACAGATCCGGCAATACAGAAAGTAATTCTTGCTAAATCAAAATCCCATTTCACAACTAGCCAACTTCAGCACAACCAATTAGTAAAAACGCCCGAAACAGACGAAAATAGCACTAATAAAAATGTAAAGCCCCTGAAACGCTCAAGACAAAAAATAAATGCGAAACCAAATTAAGCCGATGTTGAGTCAAGAATGCCAAGCGAGAGCTAAGATCCGTCAGAGCCGACGCCGAAGCAGGTGAACCCGCCCGCGCCAAGATCAAGATCCGCTTCTCACACGGTTCCGAGACCCAAAGCGAAAGTGAGCATGCGAGAGCCACCGCTCGCATCAGCACCAGCACCAGCACCAGCATCGACGTCGGCGTCGGCTTGACGCTGACTTCGGCGTTGGCGTTGACTCATCTGCTGGCGTCAACTGAGCTGCCCGCGCTGTTGGCAGTCCCACTTATTTTCATGTTCGCATCTTTGGCGGCTGAGGTTTCTGATGCTGACGTAGCCGCGCCGCAGATTGTATTGTTGCTGCTCAACTGTTGGCGAATGCGCTGCTGCTGTCGGCATCGGCTGCGGTGACGCCTCGCCAGCTGGCTTTGCTGGGCACATATAAAACAGACGAACTTGGATAAATATTCACAATCATATTCAAGTTGTTCGTACGGGCGTTTGTTCAAGTCCGGAATATTTTGGATTCTTTCAGTGTAAGCAACCTTCCTGATAGTGTTGTGGTTAGTTTTCGCGGTTTCTCATCCCGGACTTTCATATTGAGCACACTCGAGCCTCTAAGCTCTCCACCGACAGCGAGGTCACAGGATAAGCGGCAGTGTAGCAGTGCCGCCAACGGCAGCCATCGAACTGGGCAAATAAGTTGTGCAGCCGCAGTGGTCATTGTAGTTGAAAATTAAATTTATTTGCCGCTGATGGATTGACGGATAGTGATGCGGTTGCAGTTGTCGCCGCTAAGTGCTTTCCGAGTCCCTATGTCTGTCCGTCCGTCAGTTAACCCGCCCTATTGTCTGTATCCCCAGCCATTACGGATCTCGCTTTGGACCTGGTTGCATTGTGCATTGTATTTAGTACGCTGGATACTTATTGTTGCAGATGCAATCTGAACTTTGCTGTTTTTGGCTTGTACTGTGTTTTGTTCCAATGTAGCACATTGCGCAAAGACAAACATTTGAAGTTTAATTTATGTGAAGATCTAAAACAACAGCAGCTGCATAAAACCACCAAAGGTTACTAAAATAGATGATACAAGCTTTTCTGGTCGAGTCCCATAGTCGGTGAAATGTATGTCAATGAATGCTTATGATAGCCGGGGGCCAAATATCATTTTTGATGAAGGTCTATAAATTCTAAGCTCATGAAATAGAAAGTAGAAATTCGCAGAAATTTCTAAGTCGCAAAACAAAATTGATAGTCTCTCAAACTGTCCAAAGAAGTCTAAAATATTTTATGCAAATTTTTTTGGGTAAAAACCAGCAATTTAGCTCCATACACCTCCATACACACATACTCATCTGTATATACATACTTATGTATATTTAGAAATTAATTTATTTTTTTCTATGGATTGGAGCGGATTGCGGCTATTCAACTATTTTTAGCTTTGAGTCACGCATTTGAACGCATCCCGTATTTCGGCTTGAAATTCAATCGGCGATTGAACACAAGCTCAGGGTTCGAGAATGAATATGTTCCTGTTAGGATTTTGTTTATGGCCACATGCTAATTAGCTATCTCTTGTGGGATTGTCCTCTGCAATCGGGTTGAAGATTAATGAGCTTGGCACCAGGGACTATGAACGCATCAAAATGACCCAGCAATTGAGCGTATCCGGATCTTATCTCCGCTAGAATTAGATAATTCCTAAAAGAGTGCCCTGAATACAATTTTGTTAACGTGGTTGCTTATATATTAGTAACTTAAGTTGGTAGCTGACTAGTTCAATTTCCTATAAATATATAAAAAATATGGGTATGTATGTATGTAAATAAAGACACCTACGAAATACTATTCAAATAAATTCTTATAATATGGATAACTTTAATAGTGTTCTAAGGAATATTAAAGAAGTATCAATTGCTTGTGATTAGAGCTGTCTAAAAATACATTTTTTTTGTTGATATTCTTTATATTTGTATGAAATTACTGAGAAATGTGCCGACATTTTTGTTTTATTGCTAACTCGATACAATTTAAATTAAAATTAATTTTTTATCTAAGTTTTATTTCATCATTTCGTAATAAGAAAATGCAATTACAATTTTAGACGCTCCAACCAATACTCTGATCTGTATACCACTATTTACATATTGACACTAATCCACAATGTCCAGTCTCTAATATCATTTTTATCTGGTTCTTTCATCAGGTTCTTAACCCCATCTAAAGAGCAATCGCAAAGCAAACACCATGTCACGGTTTCGGAAGCAGCTTATTTTAGTATTTGCCGTAGCGGTGCTGGGGTTGGCCAACGCCGACTACCAGGGCAACATGTTTCTGAACGGTCAGTACCAGAACGGTGTGAAGGAGCACAGGGAGACTCATCACTCCGTCAACCCTACGTCGAACGTCTTCCTCAATCACGCCATCATCAGTCGGCAAGCCTCGCCCTTCCAGGGGCCGACGTACCTGCCGCCCAAGGAATATTTGAAGTGCGCCCCCAGCCAGCAGTGTGTTCGCCAGAGCCAGTGCCTGAATGGCTTTTTCAGACAGCAGCTTCCCAGGATCCAGGTAAGGAACTGCCATTCCGTTGGGGCACTCATGTAGACACTTACTTGGTGGATGAAATTATGCATTTGTCTACTGCATAATGGGATGTGAATTGTGGTTTTGCACGAATCACTAAAAGCGTGGCAACAGTCTGTGGTCCCCCCGTCGCTACGATGGGTTAGATCCGTTTCGGGCCGACAGAGGTCTAAAATCAAAAAATTAAAAGCCCGTCTGCGGCGATAACGCGAAATATATTGATGTCGGTATTTCAGCCTTTTGTTGCCTGCGGTCTTGGTTGGGTTTTGCCTTTCAAGTTGTTTGGCACAGTTACCGTTATTTTCCGGTTTGTCATTATCAAAGCGAAGAAATACCTGCCCACACACATATGTACGTGCTGACCAGATCGTAGCAGTCGGGCATTTCGTAAGTCCACAAAGTCGAACCAAAAATGAAGTTCATGCTTAATTGCCCTCGCCTTTGCGTCCTAAAGAAATTAATGTAACGTAAAATAAAAGTTGCCGCTGCTTTGCATATTTTTTAAGGTGGACCTGCCGAGCGAATCAATTCAGATCAACAATTTAGCTGATATTATTACCTACATAGGTGAAATTACCTAAGCGATGGGTTATTCTGGGCATGAAATTTGCGACCATTTATGGTAAAATTTCGTAAGCAGAAAAGGTCTTGTTAATTGGATCTATTTTTTGTAAAAGTTTGCATAGACAGTATTGCAATAACCTGCACATAATATATCTTTAATATATGCTAGTAAAAGTATCTGTATGTACAGCTGAAAGAAATTAAATAGTATTAATGAGTAAATAGGTCAAACGCAATTTTCCTGTTCTTTAGAGTTCAATCGGACACGCTATTTAATTGTCTAATATACTCAATCTGTTATGCTTTCCAAAAGGCTTTTCCATTTCTTGCTATGAATTGAAACTAAAAAGTCGAATATTTTTTCCTAAAAGAATCTCCGTTTGAACTCATATATGTATGTAATTAAATTTTGAATAGTACAAGATAATTGTATTAGACCAGTTTCGATCATTCAAATTAAATATTTTATACAATAATAATTAAATTTGAATCCTTCGACAACTATGTAAGTATGTTAATAAATTCCTATTCAATCGTTTCAATAATAGATATCCGACTAGTGTACGTCCTGCAGTACGAATGCATATGCTAATCAAGTATACAAAAATGTACAAACTTTACAACATAGAATCAATTTACAATATAAATTGTATAATATGGTATAAAAAGTATACAATTTTCGTTAATATGGTAACAAAAGTCAAAACAAGTAAGAAAAGTTAACTTCAGGCGGAGCCGAAGTTTATATATATACCCTTGCACATAATTTGTTACTTATTATAAAAGATTTTGATAAAATATAATATGTATAACGTAAAAAGTATGCAGAATGTAAAATTCATATGTAAAATATGAATTTAGACCGATCTTTCCTATGTCAGCTATATGATACATTGGTCCGATTTCAATTAAATTTATAGGAGGTGGCTATAATTATATTATAAAAGCACAATAAAAGTTTTATTCGAATAGCTTGAAACATAGCGAAAATATGCAACTTTTTCCATATCGTTTCTATGGCAGCTATAGGATATAGTGGTCCGATTCCGGCGGTTCCGATATATATACTGCTTGCAAACTGAGAGACTAGCTTGCATATAGACCGACAGACGGACAGACAGACAGACAGACAGACAGACATGGCTAGATCGACTCGGCTGTTGATGCTGATCAACCTTATGGGGTCGGAGATGACTCCTTTACTGCGTTGCACACATCATGGCAAAACTATAAAACCCTCTGCAAGGGTATAAAAAGTAATGATTTGTGTATATCATCCCTTTGAACGGAGATAATTATAAACAGTGGATAAACCATGTTCTCCCACAATTAAATGATGAGATTCAGGCAGAATATCTGATATTTGATGAATTATTTTGCTTGGAAGCTTGGAATCATTAAACAATGATTTAGAAAATTACCACGGAATAACACTGGGGAAACCACAAAATATCTAAAACATCTAATATAGGTTCATAAAGTTGTGCGAATCTAATCAAATACGACAGATAACTGACAGAGAGTATTTTGCGAAGAAACAGACAAACGAATTTCTGCCTAGTTCGAGTAAATATACGTAGCCCGCTGAATAATTGTATATAGGAATAATTAGCGAAACGGTTGCAAAGTACGAGACACCAGCACCGCGCGCTTAACCAATTAAAAAACGCAAACAAATCGAATATTTTAATATTTCCTTTTCCCATTCCGATGATGCTAAAACCGGTGCTCAATTTGCGTGGCCATTGCTGGGAATTTTTCCAAGTGGTTCCGCCTGCTGATAGGTTTAACAACCTGTGAGTCACGTTCAAAATTTCTAATACTGGGCTTCAACCACACTAATTCATATTAGCATAATGAAATGCCTCAAATGCGTTTTATCGTATACGTATACATATGAGTAAAAAATTTGCCTAGATTCCAAAGCCAGACTTAGGCACTTTAACGACAGCTGGGGCTTGTACTGCGCTATCCCAAGCCGAAACCATTTGCTGGATAAATGTATCCGTGATATTTAGTACCCATATAGCATGCTCGGGCCCGGCCAAAGCTCTTCATTAGTCAAGGTCGTGCTTTAGAACAATCTCAGAAACATTCAAATGGGCTTCCGATTTTAGCTTTTCTCGTTTTGAGAGACATAAAAGCAGACATAAATAAGAGGAATTGGCCTCTTTAATTTGTAAAATTCAAAGGCTGATTGATATATGGAATGCCAGTTTGGGGAACTGGTTAGCTAATCGCTTTTTCTGTAGTATGATGTCAATTCCGTGGACCCGTACTTGAAGAAGAACGGCTTATTCGATTATTGAACTGCAAAATCGTCAAGGCAACTCCGCCTCCAGCTACTGTTTTGACTTTTGATCTCTGGCCGTAGACCGACGGAGTTATTAATTTGTAATTGTCCACATGCTAAATGCCAGCTGATCACCAGATAGTATTTGGCAGTGTGTAAACAAAAATTAGCAAGATCTCAGCAAAGGTCCGCCAAGACGGCGGCGGCTGAGTTCAATGCAAATGCAACACCATTGGCCATATAATTGCTGTACACTGCCGCTGGTGGCATCTTGCTGGACACTTTATAACACATCATTTGTGCAAGTGGCTGACCATTGGTGACCTTTCGGCCAAGACGACAGAAATCTCCATCATTGGCACTGTGACGCGCCGTTGAGGCGACTGCCTTTGTTTCTGAATTAGCTAAGCACGCTGAACCATTCACAATGGCACGATTTATTCTAGGACTTTAGGTCAACAGATCCTATCAGTCATATTCTCTTCTCTTCATCCTCAGAGCTGCGAGCCGGAAACTGACATATGCTGCACCTATAAGGCACCAGACACAACTACCTCCACGACCCCCGCTCCAGCGACGCCTGCGTCCTGTCCACGCGACTCCGATTGTGTGGCCCCCGAGGATTGCCGCCGCGGGGAAATCAGCGCAGTCAACTACGTAAAAAAACAAGGGGTAAGTTCACAGCCATCCAAATGGCATGCCACCCAACTCGGCTGGATACCTCAGAGCTCTGAGGAGCACAGACTCTGCATCATTAGCACACAGATTTGGTACTTAATCGTCTTATGTACCATAACACCATTAAGAGTAGCTGCATAATATCGCTTTGATGTTCCAATTGCGAGACCAGTGCCGCAAACAAAGCGACCTCAGTTAATGCAGCTCGGTTCGCCGGAATCGGAATCAGACCCGACCGCAGCCATCACAGCGTGTTTCACAAGCGCATGGGGAAACTCCGATTGAATACCAACACAGTCACAATCGAAACTCGGACAGCTTATTAGCACACAATTAGTTTTAATCGGTGCTCTAATTTCTTACTTGGGATTCTCCGACAATGCCAAATGGCGAACTAAGCTCTGGGAGTCTCTCCGAACGACGACTTTTCGGTGCTGCTGGGAATGGTATGATCTCGTTTTGCTTGCGTGGCAGCTAGGTTCGGGCCTTGTTTTCCAAAGGGTATGTGAAGCAAAGGCCCGTATACAGAAATGACATTGCCACAGGGCGAAGTATTAATTCGAAGCAGGCTGGTGGTGCCGGCAACGAACTTGACGGCATAAGGCAGCAATCAAACTGGAATGCGGTTGAACCTAAAAGTAATGCCTTACTCTCACGCATGCGACCCAAAAAGTGTTAAATTGGGTCTACAGAAGGAAAAATATGCATGAAAATCTGTATAAGTCTACGTAAGTAGTAGTAAGAGAGAAGCTGAGAGGTAATGAAACGAAGAGAGATCTCAGATTTACAACGGGCCTGTGTAATTGCATAAGCAACGGCCGGCAAAACGGGTCGGTTGCGTACACTGCTGGTGCATGCAACGCCCGCCTGAAAAAAACCACATCAAGTGAAAAAAAGTAGCTGGACAGGCTGCGATGAAACAGTTGCATGTCGTCCTCAAGCGAAGTCATCGTGGCCCCTCGACTACTCGCTATTATTGCGCTATTCAGACAATTGAACCTGAAAAAAACTGTGCTCAGAAGTCGAAATAGTAGTCAAAAAGCCTTTTTCATATGCACCTTACACTAATACACAATAATAAGAAATGTTGTCTTTCCTAGGGGACCTATCTTGTGAACTGACCCGTTCCGACTTACGTATATACTCCCTGAAATAAAAAGCAAGCTAATACAAAGGCTTAAACAAATTTCTCTTAAACTGAGAGACTATATACACCTTACCCTTACCATAAAAATTACCTCTGGCTCTGTATTAAAATGTTAACTTCGTTGTTTTTAAGCATATTCTCCGAGAGTAAATGCACTACGGCTAAAACTACATACATATGTTATACATACATGTACATATGTTAAGCACATAATTCGAAATATAGTTTTCTTTATTTAAATATAAAGGACCCGAAAGGGGATAACGTATTTAGTGATAATTTTCAAATCTTATGAAGTATATATTCTAGATCAGAATTAAGAATCGAGCCCACAAAAATCATGCCTGCCTGTCCGTAATTTTCTGCATTTTTATGATATATTACTAGCTCAATTTATATAAAAGAGTATGCCATGTGACAGTGTCAAAAATCAAACAATTTTTGATAAGTCGATTTTATAATCCATGTCGCATTTATCCTGGCAGAGCAACTTACTCCTACATTATTCTTTTTTTTTCGTTTTTCTCGAAACTAATTGGTCAGCATGATATGTATGTTCGGAATATTTCGGGCTATCGCAAGAAAGGATAGGAAAGGTTAAGTAGTTTTATTTATAATCAACAAAACAGGCCAAAAATAGAGCTTTTTCAATTCAAAGTCGGTGTAAATGGATATTTTTCAATATTTTAAAACTATCTATGCGATAGCCACAGTCATCCCGGTTAAAATGGTAGATCATTTTTGATTCCGGATCACACAGTCAGCCGGAATCTTGTTGACCATTGCACCGTATTTCTTTCAGTGTATGACTTCTCAGAAAGTTGACATAGATTTTACTTTAGCAAAAAAGTCTAAATATACTCCAAATGTTAACTAACAACTGATAAAAAAAGTTACCATACGTTTTAGGCGCATTAAGGAAACAGATCAGTAATATTAAAATGAACAAAGATATATTTGAATTAGAGCCACAAAAAGGTCGCAATGTTCTGAATTGAAATAATTTTTATTCCAATGATGTTGTTTTTGCGACCTCTTTGATAATATCAAACAATTATTTTGGCTGGGGGAGGTCTTACCAAAAGTAAGCTAAAAACGAGTATTAGTGGACACATATTAGACTTAAACAAAGTAAACCAAATTAACACATAAAAACAGATCTCCCAGTGTAATGTGCAATCAGTGGAAAATCTCCTGACTTCGCCGCGGTGAGCATACTACAACAAGAAGAGCATTATAACAAAAGATTTACAACCGAAATGCTCCACATAATCAACACACCTACAGATATCAGACTGAACTTAAAAAAGACAGACACATACTTGATTCAAAACTCAAAAATAAAAGCACAAACCTCGAGCCAGCCAAAAAAAAGTTCGTTTGATGTTTTAGACTATATTTCTATATCAAACAAAAACAACTCTAAGCGTGTTAAGTTAAAATATTTTTTTTTCGCAACTAACAATAATTTTTTTTTATATTTCATATATACCCGTTTAATACCCCTCAAGTAATGCATTCCATTTGATTGAAAGCGTTAGACCATATCTTATGAACTATAAGCTATAGGTGTGAAAGGAGTGGGTCAAATTAAAGTACAACTTCGGCTTCCTGTCTTGTTAAGAAAACAAATACTTTGATCTTCGAATGAAACATTTGTATACAGATCGCTCATGAATTGTTTTTTTCTTCGTTTTTTTCTTGGTGTATCATTTCATCTGTTTTAGAGATTTACGCTAATGGTTTTGAGGTCGGCAGCTACGTAGCAGCAAAAAGAAGAATTAACATATAACACTTTGTAAATAATGACTGTTAATTCTTTATAAATTTTTAATTAATTTTTTTAATTTTTTGTATTTGTTCAAACTTTAAAATGTTTTCAAAGATTCCTATTTAAAAAAAGGTCCTGCCTCTAAGTGGGACATCTTCTAACTTTCAAATTAATCCTTAAATATGTGTTACAGCTTCCATGGGAAGCTTATTCTTATAACCAGAATGGCAAGAGCATAGTGGATTTGAAGGCAGTTTGATGATAGCCATGCTGTAATTATAACTTAGTTTTAGCCAGTCTTCCGTCTTGCTGCCTCTCTGACAGCCAAAAGCTGTAATAACTCAGAGCCGCGCAGCACGCACGCAAACAAAGCACTCGGAGTAAACAGACCAGATCGAGCACCTCAACATCCAGCGACACTCAAGCAGTGAATTCAAGGTCTAGGTCGAGCCTGAGGCCAGTGTAAGGGGGCGCGAGTCGCTGACGGAAAGTCGTTGACAGCGCTGAACATTTATTCATATGAAGACCCAGTGTGCAGATGCGCTTAGTTTGGTTTCCTTTTGCTTAATGCGTATTTTATGACCGTTTTTATTGTTATAGGTTTATTTTCTTCGTCTGCGGTTAATCGACAGCGATTTGTACAATACAATGTCAATGACTACGACGCACACTGGTGCAAGCTGAAAGGAAATGTCGAGACAAACTCAGTGCTTTTTCCCAGATATCTAAAAAAAAATGGATGTGCAACTTTTAATTAAAAGTGCTGGGCATTCCTATAAAGCTTAGCGGATATGATACGGCATTAAGGTTTTCATGAATTAGAGGAGGTTGTTTTGTTCTAATGCGTATAAAGGGCGACTATGGGCACACTGATTATGAAGGAAAACAATTCAAATTGTTGGAATCTGCAATACATAATTGTCGAATCATTGATTTTAGTTAATTAATAATAAATAGGTCTACTTTATTCAGTATAGGAACGCACCAACTATTCAGCTATTCCAATTTCCTTATTTTAGTAATAGCAGGACTCCAGCAAATTAAAAACATATTGCAAGCGCATTTTGACAGCTCGGATTCTAATAAGAAAATAATATACTTTCTAGATGCCATTTAAGGCATTAGAGCGTCATTTGTATCGTTTTATATTTTTGTTTAGTAGTCTTTTTGTACCTATCAATTGTTTCAATTTAATAAAGTAATTTTTCACTAAAAGGGTCATATTTTTGTCTTGATCGCACTAACGTAAAGTCCTATGGTTGCTGTCAAGCCTCCGCTGAAAACTAATTAGCGAAGTTTTTAATGCAGTATCATACCCGTATTAGTAAATCATAAAACTATATTGAACTAAGTACTATACAGCAAGTTATCAACAAAAATTCAGCAAGATTCGGGAAACTATACTAAGGCAACACTTGCAATAATGTAATGGCGGTTAACAGTCTGAAACTTTTTATTATATTATATCAAACAAAATTACCTCTTAACGAGGTAAAAACTAGTGACGATCGCACCTTCAACATACAAAAGTTCTGATATCAACATTTGTGGCGAGAAATGATTACACACATGATTAAATACACTTTCGAAAATATACTTTTTCGGCACGCTGCAATATAAAAAAGGGAAAATGGCTGGACAAGTTTTTAAGATTGTATCCACACGAACATTTTCTAGTAGAACAAGTCTGTAGCTTTAGTAGTAAAAAAGTTACGGTCTTCCAAAATTTCGCTATTTATAGCTGTTTTCCCGCTAAACTAGCGGGTTTTTCAAAAAGTGATAGAAGTAAAGTTTTTTTTATTGATTTGTTTAAGACCATATACATTTTTCAAGACTTTAAAACGAAGTTTTGGGACAAACTGACAAACTGACAAACAGAAATAAATTTTCATTTTGAATAGTCCCACAAAATCTTGTATTGGGTATAACTTTTGAACGGAGTGTCGGATTTTATCATGTGACCCCTCATTCAACGTGTATTTTCAATTAGAATATAACGAGACTATAACCATCTTCCTGTATAAATAGTAGTCGCCTTCGCACACTCTCCTGGTGCGCTTCGTCACTACGTGGACTGCCGTCCCCAGTGATTCTTATATTATATTTATTGTTCTTATGGAATAGGATTATAATAAAATTCGAAATGCGCACAGAAGTTACAATTGTTTTGTAACTTTTCGCTCCACTATGCGTAGTTATAATATGCATACGTATGTTGCCTAGCTTAGAAGGCACATTGTCGGCTCAACTTTGCTAATTATTTATTGGTATATCTATTTCGGCTTGGTCGTAAACACTCGTTCTTACATTCGAACCCCTGGCCCTAATGATAATGCATAAATTGAATTGTAATTGTCATAAACAAAAGTCTAACCTCCGCCATGCACTCGCACTTCAGAGACTACTTTGGCTAACAGAAACGTCTTCAGTTCCTTAGCGGCTCAACTTGTTTCGGCTTCACCCGGACAACTCGTACAACGGCAAAGACAGAGATTGACCAGTTTATAGGCATATAAATTGTGGGCAGAAAAAAGCGAAGAGCACGACTGAAGAACTTAGTGTTGTGTTAGTGGCGCATTAATGCAGTCGTAAAAATAATTTCATGTTTGCTATGAAGCATTTGTGTCGTAAATTCCGCCGCTTCAGATCGCGTTGTGGCTTGACCTTTTCCCTAAGCTACCACACACAGTATACATTAGTAATATGTCAGCCAAGCGGTTTGGTTTATTAGTTGCCTCCGCCAGGGTCAGACTTAGAAAAATTTTTGTGGATAAATGTTTTATTTCATTTATTAATGTTTAGCTTTCGTTTGAACAACATACCATCATAGTTCGTTATATCTCTAAAAAAGTTGTAGAAGGGGATGTAACCTCTACTTACTCCAAGTCCGCCACTGGCCTCCACTGAACTTGGTAAAGGCTCGAAATACATTTTTTTTAAATACATACAGTGTGCTTTTAGTAATTGCAACATTATTAAAAAATTGCGCCAGACTATCTATGAAACACTACAACAACAAAAATGAGCAACTTGTCTTGTATGGCCAACAACAGCATTTATTAAAAGCATTTTGGAGTCGCCTTGCTTGGTTGTTGCTGGTGATTACATATTTTAGCTGTCGCTGGTACACAAGTAGCTTGTGATTTTTGTTGTCGAAGTTGTTATCTTGGCGTAAGATGATTGATCATAAGGTATGCAATGACCAGCGGCGAGCCCAGGCGATCGCCATTCGAGCGAAGACCGGCTGCCGGGGCAGATGTAGGGGGGAAGTTGTGCAGGGACTGGGCCTGCTCCCTCGGCTGGTTGTCATTGATCAAAATTATACGTCGTTCTCTGTCCCGCTTTCTCTCTGGGCCATCCTTATTGATAACATGCATTACATAAAGCTTAAGCCGCCCGTTGGCCTCAGAGAGAGATGTCTACATTAAGATAACCCTTGATTAACGTTTAATTGAAGAAAATTATGTCGGATGGTCACCGGCTTTGCCTAATGACAACGTTAAATAATAAACATAAGCTAGAAGGAAAAATAATTTTCACCTGTAGTCTAAAATTGGGCCTTGCCAGGTCGTTGATTAGGGGCAGATCAGATTGGCGCCAAACCAGGAGAGTATTAATTCGGAGTAAGTGCATTAATTGATCACTCCGTTCTCAGATTATTTTGCCCACGGTTGCTTTGCTTAATTTTTAACAAATGAGCACATTAATTCGCCATTAAATTCGACGGCAGCTGTGCCCCCGGAATTATGAGATACAAATTGCGCGAAACAATAAGCCCAAGGCCGAGTCCCGTTGACATCTCGACAGGGGACCAGTCTAAGCTAGAGACTCAAGTTAAATTGTACAACTTGGCCGGAATAAGAGAGCCTAAGCTACAGCTCAGCAACAGCACAGCAACTACAAAAAGTCGGTGAAGTTTTTGGTTAATTCAATTCTTTTGTGGGCGCGCTGGTACTGATGATTATCGCTGTGATTGCGTAAGCAGGCAGCCACTCAGTTTTGGCGAACGGAACTTGAGTAATACTTGAGCGCTACTGAAAAATATGCAAATGATTCTGAACATGTAAGCCCAGCGCAGTCATTATGTTTTCACATTTATTAAGACTATTCTTCTGTATTGTTTTGAGGAATATAACTATATACAAAGAGACGTACAGGAATAACTGCCAAAATGTCGTCACTCTACTGATTTCCTAAGTATGTACCTATCCAAAAACAATATTAGTTCTGGGTAAATGATTAAACGTGTTTTTTAAAAACAACCGTTGACGTATTCGACTCAATACTCAGTCATCATTCAGACGGCCGTGACCGTGGGTGCAGTGCAGCCATGGCCACAAGCCACAAGAAGCACCCCCACGATTGTTGACTTTTTCAATGAACATTAGACTCGGCTGGTAAACATTAGTCAGCCTCCGCAGTCACAGCCACATTTCTGTGAGTGTCTGTGCCCGCACTGAGTGCAGCACAGCGACGGCGCGGCTGGGACACAGTTCACAGAGTCCGCCCCAGTGTGTGGTATTGCACCATGAAACTGCACATTTCTCGGATGCAATTAAACCCAAGCGCAAAAACCATTGACAGCCAGCAATGGCCGTTTTAATGACCAGGTAGCAGCGCATTGCCAGTCAAATGGCCCCGTCCCTCGAAGTAATTTGATGCGCCCGCTCATGGACTCCGAAAAGAGACCACTGCACGATTTCTTACCAGACAGGTACTTAGGTACATATGTACATGTATGCTGCTGAGCCAGGAGTGTACACTTTGTTAGTATTGATTACATTTTTAAGATCTCCCCTTATTCGACCCCTTGCCTTCTGCTCTCTTTTGTAGCCAAACACCTGTTATGCACCTGAGGTGTGCTGCCGCATGCCCTCAACAACGTTGACCGAAGACGGGTACATCTTCAATCTACCGGAAAAGAATTTCCCGCTGCCGACGAACCCTACAGTGCCCGCCCTGCGCACCACTCAACCGGCATACCGCCCGCAGCCCTCCACTGCGGTGCCAGCCACTCGACCCGCCAACGAGTATCTGCCGCCACCCCAGACAACCCAGCGGCCCATTTACCAGGCACCCCAAACAACCCGTCGTGCGGTCTATCAGCCGCCGCCTACAACTCCCCGCGTTTTCACGGTGCCACCCCAGACCCAACCCGTCTATCGTCCGCAGCCGACTCAGCCACAGCAACGTACCAAGACAACGCGCCGTCCTACCAACGAATACCTGCCTCCAGTGTCGGCCAACGAGATTCCACGTTATGAGCCCGATCGGGTGCCCCAGCCCTCAAATGAGAAGCCCATCTACCGCGGAGAGGACCAGCTATCGCCTCAAATCTTCCCTACGCCCCAACCTGGCAAAGTGCCCAAGCACTATGCCAAATGTGCCTCCGCACTCGTGTGTACTTCTGAAAATTACTGTAACGCCATCGGAGTGCTCTCCGAGACTCCCGTCGAGTTGTCCCCGATGGAAGCAGCCTTCCGCGTCCCACTGACCGACTGCCTACAGGCCGATAATGGTGCGCCCGGAAAGTGCTGCCGCGACCCCAACTACGTAGACCCTTGGCCTGTTAACCTAGCCGGAGTATGCGCTACAAGAAACAAGCGGTATGAATGTGTATTACGGGTGGCGCGGTCAATCTGAGCTGAAATTATAACACACTCCTTTTCACATGTGCAGTACCAAGCCAAGTGGCGTCAAGGATCTGGACGCAAACTTTGCTGAGATCCCCTGGCAGGCCATGATCCTGCGCGAGTCGAGTAAGACGCTGCTTTGCGGCGGCGCCATTATTGGAGATGAGTTTGTCCTGACCTCCGCCAGCTGCGTTAATGGGTAAATAATAATGCTTTTAAATGTTTTACCAGAGGCAATATTGTAACACAACTATTATTTAGACTACCAGTCAACGACATCCGCATCAAGGCCGGCGAGTGGGAGCTGGGCAGCACTAACGAGCCCCTGCCCTTCCAGCTGACCGGCGCCAAAACTATAGACGTCCACCCCTCGTATGATCCGACAACCAATGCCAACGACCTGGCCATAATCCGGCTGGAGAAGCGTCTGGAGTTCGCCACCCACATACAACCCATATGCATCAGCGACGAAGACCCAAAACCATCTGAGCAATGTGCCACATCTGGCTGGGGCAAGCAGGCGTTGTCAAGTAAGTCTGACTTCCAAACCGCAACGGACTTAGAATTTCAAGCTTACACTCCCGCCTCATAGTTCACGAAGAGGGTGCCATCATGCACGTGACCGATACTTCGGCACAAGGGCGCAGTGACTGCAACGCCGACGGCAGCAGCGTGTGCAGCGCCACTAAGTTCGACGCCTGCCAGTTTGACGTGGGTAGTGCGCTCGCTTGCGGCAGCGGCTCCAACGTCCGCCTAAAGGGAATTTTTGCCGGCGAAAACTCCTGCGGGGAGGGCCAGACAGTGCGCTTTGCCAAGCCCGATATCAAATGGATAAACACGGCGTTCGCTGACAGGAACAAACCTCTGCTGTTGAAGCGTTTCTAAGCTAACCTGGACACCGAGCGAGGGACAGATTCGGACGACAAGGAGCGCCCATTGTCAATTGGAAGAGGGCGTAAATTAGTTGAACGTGAAACTATCAATATTTATTCCAGCACCTCAAATATAAGGGTAGTATGCCACGATCATTGGTTGTGGCACACCTTGTATTCGGATGTAATATAAGTATATAGATAGATCGAATTCGGCTAAAATGTAAAATACTTGATTATTTAGTAAGCTTTAGGTTCTTCGAATGACTTTTTCGGGCAAATAAGGCACCTCATCTACAATGATATTGAGATTACATGAATATAACAGGACGACACAACTTGCGGTTAGCGATTTATCCATATGGACAACATTTCTTGCAGGATAATGTGCATTTTATCTTTAGCGTGTTATTGTTTGTGTACCTGTATATTTAGTTACAGCACTCTCTACAACGTAAGTCTTAAAAAGTGTACACTTTTCAGGCATAATAATGCTACATCTGCCATCTGCACTACCACATCTCAGCTGCTACATTCACAAATATTTTAACTTTTATTTAAAAGCTATTCCTATATCGTAAATCAAGTATGTATATGTTAATACTCTAAACACATTGTATAAAGTGTCTACACGTCTAAATTTAGTTTGTAATTTAATTAAATAAAAAATTATTTAGATTTATCAATATTTGGTTTTTGTATTTGGAGCTTCATGGTTTTATAATTATTCATAATTAAAAACGCAACGTTTGCTAACTCGTAAATGAGGGATCCCACCGTTCACCACTTGAACTGCCTTCCCAAGTTTTAATTCCCTGCTGGCCATACAGCTCAGGATCCAGTCTGTGTACATTTTTGGAAAGGATTCACTTTCCATGATTATTTTTAACGAGTTTAGCTTGACACAGTTATATGCATTCGATAGATCCACTACCGCTACAACTACATTTTTGTGTAACTTTTGTTTGCGGCTATAACGTTTATGGCGTAATTTTTAGCAGGGATTAAAACCGAAACAAATATCGGTTTCGGTCACTGATACGGTCTCAACCAATATACATAAGTATTTCGGTTACGGTTTCGGTCAAAAAGTTTTATTTCGGTTACGGTTTTTTTACCGAAATGAGATTCGGTTACCGGTTTCGTACCGGTTAAACACAAAAAATAATATTTATTTTAATAACGCTTTATTTCAAACAGCTTAAACTATTACATATTTTATAGACTTACTAATTATTGATTATTTATTATTAGAGCAAAGAAGCATTATGGCGTTCATAGTTTTTCCGTCTAATCTATTCCTCAGAGGGTTCATAATAAACTTAACACTCGAAGAAAGACGTTCTACGCTTACTTGTGTACAAGGAACCGCTATTGCTACGTTTGCCAAGTTACAAAGTTCTGGATATTTACATGAATTTAGCTCCCACCATTTTAAAACATCTGTTTTTGAACTAACTATTTTAACGTCGAGAAACGCATTAAGAGCTACGTTTACATTGTTTTTTTTTAATGTATTGATTGATTCAACTATGCTTTGAGTTTTAAAACTGTTTATACAGACGTCAAGCTCATCGAGTTCTTCTAATATGCTTGATTTTGAGCTTGTGTTTTTAGATACATCGGTTTCACAACATTGTAAGATGGTCAATACATTGTTCTTCTTGCACTGTATTAAGTGTGACATTGAATCTCGGGTATAAGAAGACCGCACCAGAGAACTGCAACAAGCCACCGCAACAATAAATGCACCGGACATACTACTTGAAACACCAGTGTTTTTTTTACTGCGCAAAGGGTGGGAGCACTTGCTTCGAAAGAAGGCTTAGTAGGGTGATCCTAAACACATACGTAGTTCGGGAGCAGGTCATTGTTTGTGTGTTTACATTTACTGTAGGTAGGCAGAAAGACGGCAATAAAAAAGGAGGGTGAAAAGAAAAACCCTAAAAGGGTTATGTTGGTTTTTTTTAGGTACCCAACCTCGCAGCAATTCGCCGTATAATTTCATTTAAAATGAAAAACGTTTGTTATTGCTTTTCGCCTATTTAATGACTTGGTTTATAAAATAATAACAAGTGCATATGTGTAAATTAGTAATTTTCATCCGTAGCCGGTTGGCTGACGAGTGAAATGGTTGTCTTCCTTCTAGGTTGG
>JAEIIU010055434.1:0-60601 GCA_018874675.1 Drosophila baimaii | reverse complement strand
CGCTGCCCGCTGTTTTTAAATTTTTCTAGCAAATGACCTTTAGAAAAAGCCAGATTTGACGGGAAAAAAGCGACTCTGGCATCACTGATTGTTTGTAAAGGCAAATCCCAAGACGGACAAGTCCCACGATGACATTTCGGCAAAATGGAGCGTATAAATGAAGATTTGTGGCTTAAGATCCTTGAGTTTCTGCCCATGACCGATCAGTTATCGTTGACCCAAGTGAACGACAGCATTTATGAGTACGTAAAATACCACTGGCGTCACAGCAAATCTATCACGCTGACCGGCGACGTCGTAGAGTTTTTTCGGAACAACGAGGCAAAGATGTTCGAGGGCCTCGATTGCTGGTCCGGATCGGTGCAGCGCCTGAAGATACGGAGGGGCAGCATGGAGCTGCTGAAGAAATGGACTCCATACAGCTTTCCCCATCTCCGGACACTCGACTGCGAGATGGACTATAATCTGGAGGAGGCCGACGAGGAGACACTGCTGCTAACGAAGCTTTTTCCACTCCTGACACGCCTCACTTTAGCCAGCAGCACCACCGGCTGTCACTTGTGGCGCTGGAAGCTGCTGAAGGAGCTGCATTTGATTTGGTGCGAGTACCTGGACGTGGACACCTTCGAGGAAATATTTACCACTCTGAAGCTGACGAAGCTAACGATGCTGTACTACGGCTACAATGTCACCCTGGGCGAGGAAGTGTCGGAGGCCACCCTGTGCTCGACGCTGGAGGAATTGCAGATTGACGATCACCATCTGCTGGGCGACTTTCTGCCCCAGCTGCTGCGGCTGCCCAACTTCCGGCGCCTCTCCTTCTACACGCGCGACTACTACGAGTACGTGCTGGGAACGGTGGCCAAAAACCATCCGCTCAGGGTGCGCTCCCTGCTCTTCCACGACGCCTTCTGGTGCAGCGAGCGTGCGACGCACGCCATTGGAGCCATGAAGAATCTGCGCAGGCTGGTCCTGCAGGACGACGACATCGAGTCGCAGCTGCTGCACGCCATCTGTCACAAGTTGCCGCATCTGGAGGAGCTGCATTTGCTTAAGATGCGTGACATGCCCTCACCCGTCCAGCTGTGGGAGACGGTAGGAGCCTGCCCCACGCTCAAGATCCTCAATTTGTCGTCCACCAAACTGAGTTATCAGATAGTCACGCCCAGCACTTCTCGCGTGGCCAAGATTCTGCTAAGTCGCAGTGCTCCACTGACCCTGCATCTGCACAATACGGGCTTGAAACCCGAAAAGGTGGGTAATTACTTCAGATTTGCTTGTTATTTTTAAATAATGGATATTGTTTATTTCTCTTTTTAGTTTCTTCCTGACCTGGATTATCCAAATCTAAAAATCTCATTCGAGCCCATTCCGCTGAATATTTGGAGCTCGCGTTTCGTAGAAATGGAATTCTATCCTAACTCTCAGAAATAGTTGTGTGATATGTATTGTAAGCACTTACCTGAATCGTTAAGGCAGATGTAAATAAATTCTAAGTGTGCTACATTTGTGGCCTTGGTGACTATTTCAAATATAAATACAAGACTTACTTTCAAAGTATTAACTTACTTTTAAACACTTTAGTGTAAGTCTTTCATATGTTGTATTTACTCCTCGAATAAAGTCGTAATTATTTATTCGGAAAGCTAAGGACTAAAGCCTTTAACATAAGTATAGGCCATAATAATATAAGCCATAAATACAAAGGAGAATGTAGTCGACATTGGCCAAGAGCTAGTGGCCTAAGGCGGCTTATACAGTAAATAAAAAAGATTTTAGTTCTACATAAATATTGTAGTTTTCGCCAAACTCTTTCATGACAATGTTTAAGCCATAAACAAATTAATAATAAACAATTATTCTGAGTGGCTTAAATCTGTATGATCTTTATTAGATTATTTTTTCCTTTTCCCACAAATTAATCAAATTAATCGCGCCTTATTTATATTGCCTTAATCTTTGAGTTCACCTCTAAATCCTTTTACTAATTCTTAGCTCTGAATGCCTTCATTTAAACTTTATGTTTATCGAAGAGGCTTCAATGCAATTTACTGCCACATTTATTGTTCCTCGAAGTCCACTTACTAGCCAACGCCGCCAATGCATAAATCAGCCAGGTCTAATTCGCCTCTAAATAAATAAATTCAATTGCATTTCTGCTTTATGGGCTTTGCAGGTGTGAGAGATGTTTAATGCGTTTGCAGCTCCCAAAGGGATACATTTTATGAGCACAACAATTTATATGTTTTCGGCTAATGGCTCTAGGCCAACTGGGAGAGACGAAAGAGCAGCATTTCCCAACTAAACGCTAAACCACAACTGCTGAATGTGATTCTCTATAACTTATTGGAATGAAAGTACTTAACTTTATTCTGAAATCCACATAAAGAATAGCCCGACAATCGGTGATGATGTTTCTCAAAATGTAGAATTTTATTTGTTCGTGCCCGACTCACGGTAAGTGTTATGTATGCAGCATTTTCCATAGACATAATAATTATTAAATATATATGCAAGTAGACTTCTGTAGATATACACATATATATACGGCTATATATGTATGTATGTTTTTGTTTTGTATCGCATTGTGGTTGTACGTGTGTTTTTTAATAATTTATATTTACAATACTCTGAGAGAGGGAACGCTTTCTGCGCGATTCAATCGATCTGTGGAAGGACCTTGATCTTGACTATTGTTAAAAGATAAACTTAAAGCTTCGCTGGGTTTTTTTCCATGGCTAATTTGGGGGCCAAAACTTTTTCCATCTATATATGTTCTATGATGTGTGTTAGTGTATATAGTTTTCGTGTTTATGTAAGACATACCTAGTTAAAGATTTTTTGCGCGATTTTGCTTACACTTGAATATATATATTTATTTTTTTGAATATTTATTTCTCTCTTTAAGTTTTTGCCTTTTGTTTTTAACGACTAAGACGAGCGATTAAAAGAACATTCAAAAGACAGTGGATAATCTGGGATGGAGAAATGGGCATAAATCGGGGGTGTTCAACATTATCTTTAGGAGCAACAGCTTAACTTGTTTATTTGGTTATTCGTATGCTTGTATATAGTTTGTGATATCTGGTAGGTATTTATTATTATTATTATTATTCCATAATACTGCAAACGATGAATACATGAGGTCAGGACTCGCAATAAATATATATATATGTATGTACAATGCATAACAAACAATCAAACATAATGCAAATGAGGCAGAGAGCTCTGTAGAAGACACAAAGTATGGGTCAAGTTTTGAGTGTGTTGAGAAGTGGAAACTCGTCCTCTACGTCCGCAGGACTCGTTCAGCCAGAGTTCGCGCCTTAGACATCGGTCTCAGAGCGTCGCCTTCGTCCAGGTCCACCGGGAAAGTTTGCCGCAGCCAGACCCATGCGATGCTTCGCCTCCTGGGTACCCGAGTAGCCGCGTGCCAAGCCAAAGTCAACAGTTCGCTTAGAGCTGCGAGGGGAGAGTATTAAAAATAAATACATTTATTAATATATTATGTATTTTCGGAGAATCAGATCTAGAAAATCCAGTAAAGCAGACTTTATCGGATGCTCTATATTAAATATTAATTTTCTTAAAACTCAGTTGAAGTTAAAGAATATTATAGAGGCTTTTAAGATTTCTTTTTTATTGAAATTAGATCCCTCTCCCTCTCTCTGAGGGTCAAGGCTAGATTGATTCGGCTGATGAAGCTCTATCAAGAACTTAATTACTTTTTCCAGATTGTCTACTTTTTTATCTTCCTATTACTCTTGAGCACTTCAGGCTATCTAGTAAACTTTTTTCTCTACAAGTTTCTTTTAATTAAAATTATAAACTACATATTTAAGACTCACTTCTCCAGATCGTTGCGTGCCCTTATAATGGTGCGTCCAAAGCGAGTCATCAGCTCCATCAGTAGTTCGTCGGGCACCTCTTCCAGCTCGTTGTAGCCGCCGCCGAAGCCTCCGCCATTGGATTGGCTATTTTGGAAGTCAGCGGAATGGAAAATTAGTGTTTGCTTCTTATACATATATATGTATATTCACTGGGCTTATGGAACTCCCGGCTCAACAGGATGTCTAATTACTTTGGCTCTGTTAAATTTGACATTTGACCGGTTTAAAACTTTCATTTGCATGGAAACCCAATTATTTGTTAACGCCCAAATGTTTGAGGGCATTTTCCATTCGAGCAATTGCTAATTAGTTCGGCCAGGCCAATGAATATTTAATGGCTGCCTCGACGGGAAATTGAGTTTGGGATTCCCCGAAACGTTCGTAACAAAAGGTTCGTCTTCTGCCTTAATATGTGCAAAAAAAGTCTAAGTACATCTGCTCAAGTGTGTGGCCGAGAAAGCCTTCAATTTTGCAGGCACACTTTTTCGGCAACGTTTACATTTTATTAATTAAAAATTTCCCACGCCCAGCCGCCAGCCAAGACTTAAAATTGGGGGGAAAAAGACGCTGACACTCGGAAAGTGTGAAAACTCATGAAGTATATATATTTGCTTCTCCTATATGTATATGGCAAGCACTTGCTCTAAACCAACTGTGACTGGTACTCCAGAGGGGTAATTGCTTTTGGGCAAATATTTTTCTACCAAAATTTTTCGGTTTTCGCATGCAAAGTGCCAAAAATTAATTAGGTTATGTCTCTCTGAACCGAATCTGTAGGGATCTGTGGATGTGGACATGGATGTGGGTGGATTAAGGTACAACTACCTGGGCATGGGAGCTGCCTCAATGCTCGAGATGGCCAGGAAACAGAAGAGCAGGAAGGCCAAGGCGAAGCAAGCACATCGGTTTGTCATCATTGTGCGGCTGTCTCCTGGAAGAGATAAAAATATATACATCTTTATATAGACTGAGAGAGAGAGAGAGAGAGAGAGCGGCTTATCTAGGTTATACAATTCAAAAATTAGGAACACATAGATTATAAAAAGCGATTAGGATTCCCTGCCAATTTAGTTTGAGAATTTGTAATTTAAGTGTTTGTATATTCTTTCGACAAGATAATTGATTCCAGCTAAACTTAGAAAATACCCAAATAATTTATTATATTTTCTGTATTATAATTTTCAATTTAACTTCAGAAATTTCCCTAACCAATTAAGCATAGTATTCTACATCTCCTCTTTAATATATATAGTTACTCAACACTGTCAGACAGTGTAAAATATTTCTCATTCCCATTTTGTCCAACGAGAGTGGGCAGTTGCCAAAAATTTTAAATAAAGTTGAAAGCAATTAAAAGTTGTGGCCTAAACTTAATTATTATTTACTTTTAAAGTGCTATCAGCTTAAATGTTAATTATTAATAAATTTAATAATTGTTGTGATGTCCCTGGACTGGGGTTTTATGCCACAAATTTCTACTTGAAGCCAACGAAGCAAAATCTAATTTGCAAAAGCAACAGCTTCACCTTTATTTTATCCTTTTCATATTTAATCAAACATTTAAGTAGTCTCAATCTTCAAATAATAAATCTATTTACTAGGCTAATGTTGAATCCATTTCGAATTTTTATTGTGCGAGGCTTAACGTTCTAAAGTCAACAACCAACCTACGCAACTAAATATCGATTGTCCGGGCTGGAGCTCGCATTCGAAACGGAAGTCGGGGACTGACCAGGTTTTCCATTAAGTGATTCATTAACTGCTCAACGAAGCATTCCCAATCCCAGCCCCCACGATGACGGCGAACCCTTCTCCCCACTCCCTCCTTCCATTCTCCTTGTTTGTCGGCAACTCATTTGCGTTGGCTACTCGCTATGACCTGTGTCCCCGTTCTGCGTTCCTCGGATCCGTACTTTTGCATTGCTCAACTGCACTTCCACTTCCTGTCGCTGTGCACGGACACCACCGCACCGCTCTGTATATTCCGGCCGCCCCTTCCGTCCGTAAATGGTGTTGTCAATGTGTTGTGTTTGCAGTTGCAAAACTTTAGACCCGCAACATTGCAGTGACATCATTGCAGCCCCTGCCCAGGAAACAGTCATGGAGACCGGCCCCTGGGACCTCTTGACACCCAGTGACACACATCACATCGAGGATGCAACAAATAAATTGGCTTTTTGAGCCACCGGTGTCAGCCAGTCATTAACTGGCATCTCTCTCTCATCTCTCTCGGATCATTTCCATTTGAAAGAGTCAACATTTGTCAATTGCTTACAGAGAAGGGGATATGCGGGTCATAGGATAAAGTGTTTGATAACCGCAACAACTGTAAAGTCAGGTGTCAATAAATCATAGCTGGCAATTCTAATTCCTGATGAACAGACAGGTGTGATGGTTACATTTAGAGGCAATTATCATATGCGTTTGCAGGGATAGTAAATATGGAAGATTCGACAGCTAGATACTGCAGTTTTAAGAGTTTTAGCTACCCAGTGCTAATATGTATAAATATATATAAAAATTCTATTTTACTTAGCCGACAATAAGGATATTTTAGAAATAAAGACCAATTTCACAAAGAATTAAATAGAATAGGATACCTTTAAAACATCTTCTGAATTGGTTTATATAAAAAGCGCTATAATAATGGTATTTCTTTGAGTGAGAAATGTTTAGAATTGGCTAGATATGAGAAAAAGAATAGCTAACCTTCTTTAATATGGCATAGAAAATAGCTATGACTAAAATATAGCTATTTAACTCTAAAAGTTGCTAGATGGAGGCACAATATTGGAACGTTATCGTTCTAGTGTATTGTTTACATTCTGTGCAGACAAATTTAACGACTCGCGCGTCACATCTTTAGCCAGAACTGATAATAAAGAATAATTAAAGTGTAATATAATTGTAATATCTTAGCTGTAAAGATTGTAATAAAAAACCCACATAAAAAGCCCTTATAGTTCTTTCTTACGAAAACCAAGACCTTGTCCCTACTTACAAACCGATAATAAGACTCGAACCCCCTTTGCATGACAACCAAAACATTCCACTTGTAAATATTGTAAACAGATTAGATTGTTATGTACATGGTCTTCCAGCCTTGAAAAGGTGACCCTCTTTGCCTAAAGAAAACAAAGACAAACTCAAATACTATATACACATTCCTTTATATTAATCACTGATCCCAGTTTCCAATTTAAGCAACAGGGGCGAAGCCAATGCGGTTGTTGCCCAGATCGAACTCAGTGTAGTACTGGCCAATGAAGACATCACCCAGGATCCAGAAGTCGGTGCCCATGTACTCGAAGGCGGACATGCAGTTGCCGTCCGACTGGATGATGTAGGCAGCGGGGGTCAGGGTGAAGTCAGTGCCGCCAATATTGAAGGTGACATCGGGCAGGGAGCTGACGGTGGAGCAGTCGACGTAACCATCATCGCCCACATTCAGGATCTCGGACAGGGTGATGTAGGCGTTGTAGGGAGCCACGATCAGGGAGGTGCCAGTATCGGCAATAGCCTGGCAGTCATCGCACAGCGAGTAGCCATCGACGGAGGAGCTGGCCATGGTGAACTGCCAGTAGCCCTCCTCGGAGATGGGCACATAGGTCAGAGAGCCGGAGTACAGGGAGGCGTCGGAGCCGCCGAAGATCAGCTCACCACCATCGGTGGAGGTGCCGGCGCGGGCCAGGTAGAAGGAAAACACGGACGAGTCGACCAGACCCTGGGAAACCATGTTGTAGAACACGGGAGTCACGCTATCCACGGCCAGGGACTTGTAGGCCATGCCGAGGATGCCGTCGAAGTTGGCATCGTTGAAGTTGGTGCCCGGCTCGTTGGTGGACTCGGCGAAGGTCTGGCTCTTGACGCTCAGGCCATTAACATCAACGGTATCGGTGGACAGGTAGCCGGTAAGGCTGCCAGTTCCATACTGAATGGAGAAGGACTCGCCGTTGGCCACATAGGTGGAGCTGTCGCTGGAGTCGTACTGGCTGTGGGTCAGGCAGGCATCGCTCTGGCAGGTGTTGGAGGGCACCCACAGGTTCGAGGAGCCGGAGTCGAACAGCACCTTGAAGCTCTGAGCGGGAGTACCAATGGAGATGGCGCCATAGTAGGCCATGTTCAGGGAGTTGGACAGCTGCTCCTCGTTCACGCTGCGGGCCTGGGGCAGTTGGTATTTGGTGCGCAGGTAGGACTTCTCGGCCAGCACATTCTGGCGCGTCTTCACGAAGTTCTGCTCCTTGAGGATCGGCACGCGATGCAGCTCGGCACTGGCCAGGGCCACCAGCACCGCAATCACAGCGATGGACTTGAACATATTCTCTCTTGTTGTCTACTCGGTTTCGACTAACTGACAAACGGAGTGCTGCCCCTAATTTATAGCACTTGCCATCAATCACAGCCCAATTTGGAGGGTAAGATAAGGCCACTCTTGAGGAGTATACTACGTCCGAAGGCATGGCTTTATCTTTCGATAATTATAATCTATTTGGTCGGACGACCAGGCATATCATCACTTGAGGTGGGGATGAGGCGATGTTTTTGCCATCTGTTAGATAGCCCGCTTCTATGGAAATAAATCCGCCAATATATATGCGCAGTTTGACGTATTTAATTTAATATATTACTAAGATAAGTAACTCAATTATAATCGATTAAATGCCTTTTAAGGAGGTCTCTAGTAATGAACTTTGTTCCCAAAGTCCTTAGTCTACTACTTATCTTTTTTTACGTGAGATAGAAAATCAGTGTTCCCCTCAATACATATTTTCTTTATTATTTATTATTATTATTGGTTTGGTGTATCAAAAGATAAGCCAATAATTTGGCGATAATGATAGGCAGGTGTGGGTTTATAGGTAAACCAATACAAAAAGGTAAAGCTATCATGAAAATGATAAATAGTAGATTATCATGAAGGCTTCTTTTTGATATTTTGTTGATATAATCTGAAGGAATTTTAGTATTAATTTTTAAATATTTCTATTATGTTTAATACACAAAGGAGAGTGACGTAAAGTAAGTAAAACAAGATTCAATTCATCATCTTGCCTTCAATTGATTAATTTACAAAAATGCCTCCCCCTTAATTGCCTTTACTGAAGAGGAAACATTTCTGATACTTAGGCTTAACTGGCCACAAAATTCCACGAAAGGCATTCCATTCCAATCAAGGGGAGCTTTCAGTTTAACCAATTTTCTCGCTCGTATAAAAATATATTTCTCTTTTTTGGGCAGATAAAAGGAAATGCAGGATGAGACCAATGCCCTTCTTCTTATTATAGCACTCGCATCCTTTTGGAAATCAGATTTAAAATCAAATAAAATCCTCCTTCAATTGGCGCAACCTTAAGCGAATGCGGACAATGACGACGATTCATTTGTGTGATTGCGCTTTACTGCCTGCCACAAGGAGCTCGCAGGACTCGCTGGGTCCTTGTGCGAGGCTTGTGGCTGGTCATGTGTGGATCTCTGTGAAGAGAGTGCGAGAGCATGGGCAGCCACAGGTTAATTGTGGTGCAGGGCATCCGCTTATCGCCGGGTGCTGGCCACACTCGGAGGGAGAATAAAACGGAGGCGTCCACGGGCGAGTGCGTTGCGCACTTTTGGGGCAAATAAAGTAATCAACGGATTTTACGCACCGTTGGCCAATGTTGGCCACCAATTCTGGGCACACGGGGCGTATGATTACCGAAGGCAAAGGACGTTGTCTGCCTGCCCGCCTGGTTGCCTGTGTGTTTGCGGTGACATTTCATGTGCAATTATTAGGCAACTCAAATGCCACACACATACTCTAACGTATTGGATGAGCCCCACAACTGGCCAGGCTGTTTATCAATCATTTTTGATTTATGGGCCCGCGCGAGTGGTTGGAAATGGAGTTGATTGTAGTCCGTAAATACATAAATAAAGTATACGCCCGGGGTGACCACCGGTGAACTAACCAAAACCACTCGCCGGAATTTCGATTTATTATTGTTTTTTTTTTATTTCTGTTTGTTTGTATGTGTGCCCTGCGTAATCCTGGATGGCTTAAAGGCTTAGAGTCCCAGATGCAAATACTATTTAACCAGGAGAGAGAAATAAAAATAATCAGCAAATATTATAAATATGATAAATATTTGCCGAAGCGGTGAAATGGAAAGCGCACAAATATGCTTTTATTATGAAAAATATCGGTTTCGGTCAGTGAACAATAATTCGCGTTTGACATTTGCCCTCAGGTCACACCAGGATGCAGTGGGTGCCTCCCGCTGCCTCAGCACTCCCACATTCCACCACATTGCATCTTCGCAGCTCGCCTGATCTCCGATGCAGCCACTCGTATTTTATGAACTCCACGCCAGAGGCAGTCAAGTGCCAGGCGATTAATCTGATAAAATATTGAACTATGAAATGGCACTGGCACTGGGCAGAGAAGGCGAAGGCGGAGTTTAAGTCATAACCGCCTCCGCGGAGACACGCGTCATGATGCTAGTAAATTTATAAATATCATATTAAATATTTAATTTTATGGAAACTCTATTGGGGTAATAAAAATGAAATTAAGTGCATATGAAGTGAAACAAACTTATTCTGCACAAATTAAGTAGCTCTTTCTTACATAACTGCCAAGATACAGGTTACTAGGTCAATCCATTTCGGTTTTTTTTCTTGGAAAACAAAAATCTCTGGCCCTTTAAGAGATGCAAGATTCCTCAATAAACCCAAACAATGTAGATTATATCTTCTAACTAACTGAATTTCCAACTTCAAAGCGACGTTCAGCCATCAAAATTTGACTACTTAATCTGGCATTAGAAATCCTGTCGAATATGAACCCATCTCAAGCCACCGACTTCGACTTCATCTCGTCCAGCAGCACTGAAATCCCATCAACCGGAATTGGCAAAACACTTAACCAGAAGCAGCTCAGCTCAGCTTTTTGGCCCACGGTTGCCGGTGGTCCACCGCCAACGCCTAACCCAAATCAAGTGCTGCCTAGTCAGCACTGGCATTTGTCTAACGACTTGACTTGTTCCCTCACCTGTTCGCCATGCACTTATGGTCGCTTACCTTGGCCAGAAAGCTTTGTGGCCAGGTTATCTTTGGTATGTCAGAGACACCCGAAAAAAATCCAGCAGTTTAACAATTTTCTGGGTAAAGGAATCTGATTTTTTATGGTTTTTTGGTCTTATCAAGTAAGTAGTTATATAATTTCAATAATCCAAGGGCTCAATATAAAGTGTCTGCTTAAAAATATGCTGTAGCTTCATATTACATAGTACCCCTAATCCAACGAAATATGTGACAGAATGTAACCCAATTTCTACTCCTTTCTGTTAATAGCTTTTTTTTGGGTGTAGCCACCTAGAGGCTAAGTGAGGGCGACGTTCGTCCGGTGGGTGCAGCCAGGACAAAAGTGTAACACGAGAGTCAGACATTGAAATTGCATTGCGTTGATTATGGCCAACAACAACAAGACACACACACACACAGCACACACAACCAGTGGCCCCCGGCTTCTGAGGGTCGCCTGCCCGCTGCGTTGGTAACTGAAAACCTACTTACGGGATCGGCGGTCGGGGTTGCTTGTGGTGGTGGGGCAGACCTGACTCTGGGATCTGGGCAAACGACTCTGCAAATTGAATTTAGGTCATACAATCCCAATGCCAGGGCCAAGCTAGATTTAAGCCTATGTATTTCCCCTCAGCATCGCAGCAATCAAAAAACATACCTCCACGTGCTTTAATGCCTCCACTACCCTGTGGGGGATGCCTTTGGCGGGGTATATGTGGGTAGCAGAGTGTTTGAGAGTAGGGATTGTGTATTAGCAGACTTGTTTATTTAATATTTAAGAAATACGGCTTTTCATTAATATATGAATTTTGTATTTAACTTTTCATATATTTACAAGGATAACTTAAGAATAAATAAATTAATTAATTCCATTTCTTTTCTTACCTTTTTTGTAAATATAGGAAATAGGAAATTGAACATAAAGGAGAGGTTTAATAATATTTTCTATATGTTATGCTTGGGGTTTGTCGACCCTTTTATTTATATTTTTTTTTATGTTGTTTTAAGTTTATTTTGGGAGCTATATATATATTCTGGAGTAGTAACTTAGTTAAAATAATCTTAAAACGAAACAAAGTCAAAGGGCGGCGCTTATTCCGTCTGTGTTTCACTAGAATTCCCAAGCAGTCAGTCATTACTTGAGAAATACTGCTACTGATGAGGACATTGGCAATGCCTGAAACAGCTGTATATCCCAGCCTGTTGCTAGCTTGATCTTTACTATCAAGAACCTTATAGTTTTAAAGTCTCAGTCTAAAATAAAACGTATATCCATAGATATAAGGATCAGAAACCTTTAAGGATTTAACTATATCAGAAACAGAAACCTTTAAATATTAATCTAAGTTCGATGGGAGATATGAATCCCGACTAACATAATCCTTAAATAACTTCAGCTTAAGTCCCCCTAATTAATGAACATTATTACTCTATGTAAGCTCCAATATAGAGGCCTAAAAAATGTACTAATTCGAAGGTCCTTCCAGTTCTAATACTTTCCGGCCTTGTGACATTTATTAGCTCTTCCCCCATTATTTAATTAGCTTTACATTAATTCCTTTCACCGTTGACGTTTCAAAATGAATAAATTGTTACTAATATACCAAAAGCCAGGTGAAAGGAAAGTACAATGATTAGGGAAAATTATAGCCACGACAACGACGGCGCCACTTTTAGTTGCATTAAATTTTCATATATATATATGTATATACACAAACTGAAAACTGCGTATATATAGGGGAGAGTAGAGGAGGGAAAGGGGGTGAGGGGAAGGAAAACCGTTCCTGCCGCGTTGTAATTGGATGCTTATTGAATTAGTGACAAAGTCAGGGGATTGGGGGCCAAGGATTCTCCACCGGAAGGAGCTGTGGCTTGCTACTGATGGCTGGCAACACGCCGGGGTTCCCAGCTCGCTGGCATTTTAGATATTCATCAAATTATTCCTTTTGTCAAATTAAGCAAACAAGCCCCACGCAGCCGGAGACAGAAGATTGATTTGGATTTGTGTTGGCAGACATTTGATTTGCCCCGTGATTCTAGATGAGCGTGTCCTTGCGGCGGCTTTGTGTGCGATGTGCGGTCTGCGATGCCATCTTAACTGATTACACGGCCAGGGTCTGGTTTGGGCATGGCCAGCGAACATAAGCCGGCTAAATGTCCACAAAACTGGCCAAAGCAATCACGACGCCCAGGTAATCCCACTCAGCCTTCGATTCTGGTGGCAAATTTCAAGAGGTTTTCTGGCTAATGGAAACTGCTAATAAGTTAAGGACCTGGCCATGGGCACTTAACTGCCTAGGGGAAAGGTGGAGAAAATTAACTTTTCTTGTACGTAATTTCGAACTTTCTCACACATTCGAAGACTTGCGGCTAGGGTCTAAACTTCGCAACATTGCTATCACTTAGCAGTAGGCGTTAATCCCTCAGATATCAAGAAATCTCAAAGTTGGCAGTCTGAAGTGTTAAAATCAAAATATCAAAAAGCAAACAATTTATGACACTCAATCAAGGCAACAATCTCGCGTTGATTAGATTGGTTATGTCTCGAAATTGGTTAAGCTGGCTATTACCACACTTTATGGACACTTTAGAACACGCGACGTCAGCCCTCGAGTCTTAACAATCACCTTTAAGTCTATTTATATTGGTACAAGGGGATTTCATCATTATTGGGCTTTTACCTGGGAACCAAAAAAACCCAAAAAAAGGTACTTATGTTAATCAGAAAGTAGGGAAATATTGGCAATCCTCTTCGTTATACATATTTAATAGGTTTACTGCTCAGAACTACTCTCGTATATATTTAATTGACAGCGACTCAGGCTCGTAAATGAATTATCTTATGCCACCGCCTAAAAGGTCACGTCGCCGACCACTATAGTAATTATAACTGCTAACCTATGACGGTTATGTACCATTAAAAAACTCAAAGAAAACTTTGCGTTGTTCCTCATGGGAGCCAAAAAAAGAAGGAACTTTTGTGGCAAAGTTACGCCTCGTTTAAGAGACACGAAACAGAGAGAGGCAAGCCCAACCTCGAGGACACGCCTGTTGTTGTGGATAACCAGCGAGCATTGCTCGGATGCCGAAAACAATGTTGACCTACGAGGGAGCGGGTATACGGCCAAGGAGCTGGTGGCGGCGGCTGCTCACATAAAGACAATGAGGTGGAAAAGGCGGCGAACGTGAAAGGTGAGGCGGGAGATCCGGGCGGAACATTTAACTTGCGGAGGCTAAAAGCATTGCCCGCAACAACCGACAGGATAACATCCTCCTGGGAGTTGCCACGCGAGCTCCACCTTGGGCGGCTGCTTGCCAGCGAGACCCACTTCCACAGTATGAGGCCAAGAATGGCGTGGATGAGAGGATGAGAGAGACACAGAGAAGCTCTGCTCTGCCTACTCTCCTTGGGCCAGGCACTCTTTACATTTACTTAAAAATTCATTGCGGCCCAAGGAATTCTTTTATTTTTGTTGCCGCCATTGCTCAGCAGCTCCCTCTGAATCTTTAAAATTGATGAAAAATTATGCCGAAAATGTCGGCAACAGATTAAAATAATTGCACTCCACTAGAGCAGCGAAGGTAGTGGGTGGGTGGACTGGCTTTGAGCCGGGTATATTGGGTGTTCGGTGTTCCAACACACAGAACAGGCCACAAATTATGCCGGCAACAGGTTTATGCCAAATGGGAATTTGGTGTTAGGCAAATGTTTTTACTCCTTTGTATTTCTGTATGCAAACTGTGGGAATTTGTGAATTAGCCTCCGGTGATTCGGAATTGTTGAGTTTGTTTCCTTTCCTTTTTTTATTCGTTTTTTTTTTTTTTTTTGGGTTTGCCACAATTCGATTCACTCTTTTATTCTTTGATGAGTTTTCGTTGTTTACGGTCAGAGCAATGATTTTTTTAAAACAAAACAAAAAATGGTCAAGGAGTCCCCGTTCATTGGGGAAAACATTTTAAGTCTTTTTATGTGTTTTATAGTTATATTTATGGCCGAGGAGCCAAAGAAATATAATGCAACTGCGTTGTTTCATATTCATTCTGCGACAGAGATGTATGAGCTGCCATATAATTGACGGATTGGTAAGCCAGGAGCATAGATAGGTATGGTAGGAGGTATTTGGTGGAAAGGTAGATAAAATGTATTAATAATAAATATATAGATATTTATTTGTTTAAGCCAGAGATGGTAGGTGTTCTTTGGGAAGTAATAAGAGTGGCTTTATCCCGCCTTTTGATAGGGAAACCCCATTTAAAAAGTACCTTCAACTTTTAAGACTTTACTTGCTTTGAATCCCAGTTTTAATTCTAATTTGTTCAGCTCCTAAACAATTTATTAACTTAAATAATAAGCCAACTATTTATTCCTTTCATCTCTCAGCATTCATTTACTTGCTTTTAAAAGCATTTCTTAAAAATGTGTAAAAAAATGCTCCAAGCTAAAGGTTAAGCAAAAAGGGAAGACATCCTTAAAAAATATGAACTGAGCACAGAAGGAACTTGGCAAATACTTTTCGCACTTTGAGAAAAGTTCCCTCACATAAGGGTCACGTAACTCATGTGAGAGGAGTCAGGACTCCGGAGTAAGGACGAGTCAAAGTGCGTCACAAGAGTGGCAAAATATTCAAATGAAAGGAAGACCGCCAACTATGCAATGGGGAATCACAAAAACACACACACACACACACAACAAACAAAAAATACAAAATTGTGTATGAAAAACGGGATAACTTGTGGCCAACTTTTGCTAAATACTTTGGCAGCTTCGAGTATTGAGAGGGAAATATACAAAATCCGAATCCCCTGGTGCCGTCACCATGTGCACCAGTTGTCGTCGACATATCGATGGCAGCAGTGTCGGCGTTGTGCCTGCCTCTCTCTGTCACTTTCGCTTGATTGCATTGTCAGACCTCTAAGTCCCCACCGTGCCCCCGGTAAACCCCCTTTTTTGTAAACCCTCTGCACACGCTCCTGGAAATTCCCTCGTATTTGCTGCCTGATAAACTGCCAGTGGCAATGACGTCTGTTTGTTTGTTTATGTTTTATGAGCATTGTTGCCACAACTTTTGCCTCCCTTTCGGCAGCTCGGCTCCCTCGATAGCTCTTGCTCTGTCGTTTTGCATTGAATTTCTGTTTGCCAGCAGTTGGCAGCGAAATGTAAATGTTTTCTCCTCGATGGCACAAAGCTCTACTTTGAGCACACTCGTTTTCCCCTACCCCGCTCCCTGTATTGTGCTATTTAACTCTCTACAACAGTATGTGTTGTATGTGGTTCTCATCTTTAATTGCCTTTGCAATTGAGCCTTGGCAGTTACGAGAGAGGTTTAAACTTTAATTCCGGATTCCTTGAATGGAAATTGCCCTTTTCACAGCATTCGGCAGCTAGCTGGCTCATTGAACTGGAAAACAAAGCAAAGTGAAATGCACACAACTTGGCCCGAAGGATGCTATACTAGGTTATGCAACAGTTGAAGACTCGCATTGTTTTTATTAAAGAAATATATATTTTATTTAACATTGCTGGGCCTTTCAGGTAACCAAGCCCCCGCCATTATCATAATGAACTTTTCCTCTGCCCTCCCAAAAAAACAATCCTCATACATTCCGCTTTTTCCTGGCCGCGCAAAGCCACTTCCTGAGCCTTCTTTTAATATTCGGCTTTCCTTTCTCTTTGGCAGCCAGCTGAGCCGGCGAATACAGTATTTAATTTAAATGCCGACCATAAATGTTCAAATATTTTTTAAAGCGAAATTTATTACAATATGCAAACTTTGTCATACAAACAATTCAGGGGAAATTGAGGCCAGGACGACGATCCAGGCAGAGAGGCGGAGAGCAAACACTCCAAAGGAGCCTGGCTTTCACATAAAATCCAACACCAAGGCATCCCAGAGCATCGACGGGAGGACTTTGTGGGGGCCAAACGAATGCATGTCTTATCACCGAGGAATGGTATTTGGACTCACGTGGCAGAGGCAGCACAGAACGACCAGGACCAGAACCAGGAGCCGAGGGCTCAAAAGAATGCTTATAGGAAAATGCAACATAAAATACTTTTTAAATGTGAATAAATATTTGGCAGGAGCCGCCCGGAGAAAGGAGAGAAACGAAGAGAAATGCCATCAAAGCAGCCAAGTTTATGGCGGATGCAAATGGAAGCGGAGAGTGAAAATTTATATGTTAAGAGGTTAACATTTACCGAAAACCAAATTTATCTTGCATGCAGGCATAAGTAGCAGCAAGATGAATCAAATGGGGTGAAAAATTACCAGCAGTAAAACACTCAATATGAGCTGGCTGGAGAGAGAGGGGTCCTTTTATTACACGGCTGCTGCCACCAATAAGTTAAACGTAAGCTAAGAAAAATTATGGATATTAAATGTAGCTTACTGTAAATGTAATATTCTTCAATATTTCAAATTTCTAGTTGAAGCGTTTAGCGAACTTGAGGTCATAAGATCGGCCTAATTATTTATAGACACCACTATATGTTTGATCGAGCACACAAATCAATTGTAAGTGAGGCATCTTCGGACAGCTGTTTCGACCACAACCAATGGTCTCTTCAGCGAAGTTCGATATATCAAACCTTACGATATTTATTATATGCCTCTTTACTGTTTACCGAAATGAAGACAATAGAAAATATTTGGTAAGCAATTTCTATATTATTTTAAGAATTTGCTGGAATAAAGGCCAGCTTTTAAAATAAACATTTAATGAACTGTAAAGCCTTTTCATTATTTGCTTACACCACCCACACTATGTACATCACTTCCACTTGATATAACTTTAACACCTCTGATATTTCATGCGTTTATGAATATTCCGAAACTCGACTAATTAGAGACGTAAACATTTTGGGGCCAGGAATCGTGCCCAATTAAATGTAGCCCAAACTCCGATTCCGACACCCACGAAGGCAATATAAAACTGAAAAATGATGAACCAAATCCGGTTCATAATAAGAATGCAATAAATGGGGGAAATGTGCCTGGAAATGGCCACCGAAATTTACGCATTTAAGAACGACTCCCGAACGAGGTCCACACACAGGGACCCATTCGAGTGGCGAGCGTGGCTGGCATCCGCAATTGCTTCTGCAATTGTCCTGTCCCCCAGTTTGTTTGTTTTGCCTCTGTCTTTGCCTTCGAGCGTGTTAATTTTCGCAGGGGATTCCCCTTGCTCTCGGCTGATTAGCATGCATGTGTGTGAGAGACGGAGCCAAAGTTTTCGGAGGGGCGAGCTTCCAGTAAACATTGGCTAAACAATTTAATTAATAAAAATATGCAAATTTAATTAGAGAGAGCACCCGGGGAGCCGGAGCTCCGCTTGCGCTTGTTAAGAAACATTTTTTGGCCATAAAGTTTTCTAAGCCATTTTGCGGGCATTATGTAAACATTTCGAGACATAAGCCCCTTTTTAGCCATGCTCAAGTGAATTTTTAAAGCCTTTTGAGTCTAAGTATTTTTTAATTGTTGCCCGGTTGAGGTAAACTTTCTATGAGGCCGCCTCCTTACATGAATTAATTGAGTATGCAAAGTTCTTGCAACCAAGTATTTTTACAGGCCCCGAAGATAAAAAGGAAACACAAACGGGGGATAAGATAGGACCCGATAAGAAGATGGGAAAAAATGTGATAGCAAATCCAGGGACCCAAATCAACTGCCCCTTTAGAGACTCTCTCTGTCGCTCTGTCCCTTCTGATTCCGCTCCGCTCTGCTTGTTATTTCCCTTTTGTAAATTTAAAGAAAACAAGGATTCCCCACAAATTGTCGCAGTCGAAGGAGCATTTCGTAAACAACCGGCGGGCAGAGCATTAAATTAAGTAGTGCTTTCGACGCCTTCCATTTCATTCGGAGCACCTGAGCGAGAGAATTGAATTTCCCCAGATATATGTATGAATGTATATGTCGTTGGCCCAAGAAAGTAGGCAACATAAAATGAACAAAGTGTCGAAAAAGGTGTTGCATAAAACAGTGGGCATGAATTGTGCACAAGGCAAAGGTCCTTAGCAAAGGATGATTGAAGTTCTAGGCTTTAATTTCTAAAACAAAAAAAAGTTGCCATAAATTATTTGTATTTTTCTAAAGGCAATGCCACATGCTTTTTAAGCAAGGCAAGGCTGTGGCTTGAACTGGAGGAAGCGCTCACCTTTTAATTATTATAATAAGAAAAATTTTTTTTACAAATAATTTGCTCATGTAAATATATATTTAAGCATTATTTTATTTTCTTATATCCATTTTCTGGTGCACAAGCTCTAAAAAGGTTACTTGTGCAACCTCTCTTATTTTAGGAAAATTAAAATTTGTATTATTAAGTGATTTCACATTCTTAAATTCCTTTAAAAAATAAACAAACCTAAAAAACAACAAGAATTCTATAACTTTAAATTCCAAGGATTAGGTAATGTAAATATTTTAATATTTCTATCAAAAAATACTAACACATTCAAACGAAAAGAACAAAAAACATAATCCGTTTCCCTGCTTTTTTAACCTCACAAAAAAAACCTTGGTATTCATTTTAAATAATGTTATAAAAAGCATGCAAAAACACACAAGGATTATTGGCATTTATCCTGCATATACGGCTTAGCCTACGGACACTGTGCAAGGCAATCTCTCACGTTTACTTTCTCCGCAACTAAGCGGCTTTTGCGCTGCACCACACTTAAATACATTTTTAATTTTCATCATTTTCCAATTAGTGTCGTTTTTTTTTCTTTCTTTCCTATAAACAGCTACCACTTTATGGCTAACTAAATGGAATTTAATTGCGCATTTATTAAACATGAAATACAAGACACTCTTTGGGGCATTAAGGCCATGCTTGACTTACAATTCGATTGAATTTTGCTTAAATTTGGATGCTCCCAAGCCCCAAGTCACTCGCTCGAGTCACTGAGCAGCAGATGAGCAATTTTCGGGGCCAATCAGAGTTCACAACTGTTGTTATTAATGCAAGGAAATTAATTTCAATTGCGTGTATTTTAAGTTCGGACAAGTTCTACAAGTTTAAGAAGAAGTTTTCGCCGTTGAAGTTTCAGAAGTTTCAGCTATTGAAGTGGCAACCGCTATAAGCGAGTAACATTAAACTATACGGGCGGCGGTGACGCCTTAATATGAGGGGACAGAGAGGGTAAAGCTTTAAATGATTGCGATAATCCAAAGGACTTACTCGATCCAGGCCAAGCGGCCATAAAGCCAGGGGGCCAACTTCAATTTTGCAGCATAAAATAAAGATTCTGGGCCGATACAACAAGGAAAAGGTCGTCGGGGCCAAAAGCGCACCCAGCGCGGCCAGCAAGGACAAAGGGGAAGCAACAAATGTCCTGGGCATAGAGCACACATCATCATCCGGGTCCCGCCGCCACAATGGTCTTGGGTTCCATGTTGACTTTATGGCTTAGGCCAGCTAAGAAGCAATTTCTGAAGGGGCCACGCAAAAGGCCATTTTGTCGAATTATAAGCATATGAAAATTTGAGCCATAAAAACATAATTAAGTTGAAGTTAAGTCAAAACGGTTTCCACAAGAGCTTGACTAAAAATTCACCACATATTTAGGAAGACCTTTGTAGCGATTAAATGAAGAAATAGAAAACTCACAGGTCAAGGCTTAGGTGGTTCAATAAGCCAAAGAGCCTTTGGCCATACATAAACTCTTGTTGGGAAGTTAAGCTTTTGTTATATTTAGGGAAAAAGTGAGAAAAAAAAAACAATTCTGGAGGCAAAATGTAAGTAAATAAATTTATAGATTCCTCTTATAGTCCTCAAAATAAAATAAAATTGCAAGTCTTTACGTTTTTCACCTTATAATTAAAATATAAAATATTAATTATGTGATAAATGTGCGTCCATTTCACTTTAAGGCTTGAAAAATATTAGAAATTAGATTAGATTAGATGATTAGATTTTATTTTTTCGCCCATTATATTAATAATAAGTTTGGCATATTTTTGTACAGAGAAATACATTTCTCCTTTTTTTAACAGACGAAATCTTTACAAATTTGAAACTATTAATACTCTATTCTGTTCTGCTTTATTTTTAACCTTACTTCACTTTAATTGTTTTGAAAATAAACTACAAGTTTAATATTGTTTAATATTTAGTTGTTTTTAAGAAAAATTTAAATTCTTGCCATGTTTTGTAGGAAAACTCCCGTATGATTACATACTTACCTTTTCAATGGGAATATTAGTTTAATTTTTAGGAAATACATGTACTTATTGATTAATTTTTATATTCTTTATAAGATATTAATTTTCGATATAAAATACAAAATTCTTTGAATTTCAAAAAAAAAAACTCCTTACCTATCTACGAAAAAAAGCTTTTTGTCTCACTTTTAAGAATGCAATAATATTGTTAAATTGTTTATTTTTAGTTCCTAGCTTTAAATTTAAAGCCGAAGCCATCAAAAATAAAATATTCACTTTCCGAAATATAATTGTGATTAGGTTAATTCTTTAAATAAAATACAGATTCAAAATCTCTTGAAAGGGTGGCAAAAAATATGCAATTTTGGTTTTTGGGGCCCAACACTTTCCATTTTATTTTCCAATATTTTGTAGTATACTTTTGAACACCATTTCAAATGATTTCAAATCCACAGCGAACGTTTTCCACTCACCTTTTCACAAAAATGCACACAACACTCTCCAAAAAGTCTTCAACTGAGAGATCGAATATTACACTGCAAAAAAGCGCAAACACAAAGTTCAAAAAACGTTGGAAAACGATTTTCTAGAATTTTCTCCTTTTTGGGTACCGATATCGATGCTCTGGTTCGGCTGCTGCTGACTGCACGGCTTTGAGACTGAAACGTAAGTGAAATCGGCAGCCAAGGAGACCGCGATTTATACGAGGCGAGGATACGAAAGATTTCAACGCGTTCAGGTGGGACCCGGACTCGGTGCCGACCCGAGGGCGAGTCCCGAAGTCTGCCGCCGCCCGCCGCCCAATCGACATCGACGCCTGGTGTATTTCGGTGAGGATTTTGCGCAGTCATGGGCGCTAGTGGGTGCTGGCCACCCAGTCGCATACGCAACACGTGGCAAAAGGGCAACGGCAACCCAGTCGTATACGTATTATTTGGCTATCAGTTTATTAATCATCTATTACGCACAATTATCGAACTGTTTATCGGGGGCCATCGGCCATCGATCACTCTATCAGCATCGGACTAATCAGCATCTGATTATTTTCAATTAGTTTGGCCACCGCCAGAGCAGCTGTCAGCCAGCAAATCCAATATAAATCCCCTAATAAACTAAATTATTATTAATTCTACGCGGCATTATCTCATAAATGGCATTTACATATCTCTTGCCATTTTCCGGGCTCTGACTAATCACCGAGAGATTACCGGAGCCGCAGAAAATATTTGGATATTTTTCGCATACTCACAATTAGTCGCTTATCACACAACTAGATAATGATGATGATGATGCAATTAAAACACTGATATGCAAATTATTACCTGGGGATTCCGGAATGGCCTATGCATGGTCTGGCTAACGTAATTGAGTAGGCAGATTTCCACGTCAAATTATGCAGAATAAAAGAAAAATAAACTAAAGATAAATTTGTCGAAAAATAGCACAGAAATGTAACTGATGAGAGGATAGGGATTGCAGTTTTCGAAACACGTGTATTATAGCAGTTAGAGTGTATTAGTATTTAATAAATTATAACTAACTCTGAAATTATAAGATAATTCAGCAACAAACTCAAATAACACCAAGAAAAGAACTATAAAAAATGTTAAATCAGTTAGCAAAATTAGTACAATTTTAACTTAGAAAATGTAAAACAAATTTATGAGAATAGGGCAAAACTGATATGCTAAAACAGATTGTCTTTGGAGCACATCTTATATGTTTTGGCATAATAATAACAATAGTATAATAATAGCGTCATAATAATAATTGTTTCATATTGCTTTATTTGAATTAAATCAGCCATATAAAATCTCCAGAAAAAATACAAATTAGCTAATAAATAAACAGAAATACAGATCACTAATGCATTATATGAAAACCTGGTAAGTTTTAGATACCTTTTCATATCTGCATATTAAATTCAACGTTTTATTTCCCCTTATTTTTTCATTTGTAATGCAGATTTAATTAATTTTATTTAGAATAAATTAATATTTATTAATAACCCATTTACTATAAGCTACCTTAAATCCCTCTCTAAACTTTAAACCTATTACTCATTATAGGCAAACCATCTTTTCATATATTCTATATCATCATATGCCGACAATTCAAGCATTATTTAACTCCCTTTTTGCTTTGACTGAAGTAAATTCACGTTTAATAATGGAAATGGCAACGGAAGTGGTAAAAGTCCAAATGTGGGGAATCCTTGATGCTTATGTCCGTATATACAACAAAAAAAAACCCATGTTTATCTTCGCATATGTATGGATTTTATGGCACCAACAGAAAACGCGGCTAATGATAATGTGGACTGATAAAAGCTTTACAATGTTTTTGTTCTTGTTGCCGACGACGTGTCCGGCTTGCCTTTGGTTTTTGTTCTATTTATTGGTTTTTTTCGGCGGTTTCCCTGAAACGTGATTCTAATCTCTGGGGCCGCGACCTTGGCAACACATAAAAAATGAACCCATGGGGCGCTCAGGAGAAGGATCTCAAGTTGGAATTGAACAAGACAGCCCTGAACTTGGACATCCAGCTGTCAAAGTCACTCTAGGCCCGGCACTTCAGGCCGTAAGACTAATTAAGAGGAATTATGCAGGCAAATAAGAACTTTCGGTCAACCCCAAACCGCCAGGTTGGTCCTCCCTCATACATACATAATTCGTGAGAGAGACATGAGGAAACATCAAAGAAATTGCATTTCGATGTACCCCCACTGGATGTTGGTTCGGAATCGAGCTGATTTATGGAAACGAACTATATATAAGTGTGGAGAACGCTTGCATATAAATCTGTTCGTATGAAAATTGAAATTTACTTTGTTGTAAGTATAGCCAGCACGTGGCGGCGACATCACGCTGAGCAGAGAATCCGGGGCATAATGCATATTTGGATTTTATTACCACAAAAGGGATGCCAACGAAGGGGCGCATCCACTTTGAGTTGCGATAACTCAACAAGAATCTGAGCCATTTTCCGTGGACAAACATGAGCCAGCAATCTGGGGGGGAATAGGATGCAACTGCAATGGCCATAAGGGTTCATGCCTGATTAGAGGATATGCAGATATAGAAGAGCATATGCGAAGGAATATGAATATTCATAGTTATTACTTGCAAGCCATTTGTTGTTTATTGTTATTATCTTCATTTAAATACAACCTGTGACTTTCATTGACGATTAAAATGTAATCACGTTTTAATTACTAACTTTATGGGGTATTTATTATGGATTTTATTGTGTCTACTTTTATACCCTTGCAAAGTCGTTAATGTTTTACCAAGTATGTTTAAAAAGGTTTACATTTGAATTAAGAAAAAAAAACAAGAAGAATATCTACTTGGGAATTATAGGCAAGATAATTTCAACACAAAACAAGTAAGAAAAGCTAACTTTGTGCGGAGCCGAAGTTTATATACCCTTGCAGATAATTTGTTACTTAATATAAAAGATTTTGATAAAATATAACATGTATAATGTAAAATGTATGCAAAATGTAAAATTCATGTGTAAAATATTAATTTAGACCGATCTTTCCTATGGCAGCTATATGATATATTGGTCCGAGTTCAATGGAACTTCCAGGAGGTGGCTATAATTATATTATAAATAGCGAAAACACGACAGTTTTTCCATATCGTTTTTATGGCAGCTCCGCTCCGACATATATACTGCTTCCAAAAGATATAAGACTATCCTGAAAGTTTCAGCCCGATAGCTCAAAAACTGAGAAACTAGTTTGCATATAAACCGACAGACGAACAGACAGCCGGACATGGCTAGATCGACTCGGCTGGTGATGCTGATCAAGTATATATATATTTTATGGGGTCGGAGATGACTCCTTCACTGAGTTGCAAACATCATTTCAAAATTAAAATACCCTCTGCAAGGGTATAAAGAGAAGGTTCATCAGAATGTCAGACATACTTGCCCAGTTAATTAAATATAATAATTATGTAATTTATATCTTTAGGTTTCCACAGATATAAGCCCAATATAAATATAGATAGAAAGACAAAATAAAAACACTTTTATATATTATGTTCCGTACTTAAAACATTCCTTTATTACTTAAAACTGTTTGTAAAAAATGCAAACGGAATTGAACGAATGGTTTGCATGTTTTTAGATATATAAAACTACGACTAAGCGAGAGGAATAAGTTTAGCGGAAAGTTACTCATCATCTTCATCCTCATCGTCATCCTCCTCCTCATCATCGTCGTCGTCGTCGTCCTCTTCGTCCTCATCGTCGTCGTCTTCATCTACATCGTCGTCATCGGTATCTTCTCCATCCTCGCCGCTTTCGTCCTCACCCGCCGCCTCCTCGGCATCCTCTTCCTCATCGGATTCCCCTTCCTCTGCCTTGGCGGCCGCCTCGTTGTTCGACTCCTTGCGCGCCTTTTTCGTGGGCACAGCGGTGTCCTCGCCATCGTTATCCTTGGGAGCAGCATCCGCTGCCAGCAGAGCCGCCTTCTCCTTCTGCAATTCAGCCTTGCGCTTCACCTGATCCGTGGTTAGCTTCACGAACTCAGCATCCTTGGTCATGGCGAAACGGGAGAGTACCTCGTTGGCCTGCTTCTTCAGCTTGAGCATGCGCTGCTCCCGTGGTCCCACCACATATGGCGTATCAGCTGGCGGAGCACACATGCTTACGTACAGCGGCAGTGCCGAAGTTCCCACAATGTCGATCTTGAGGTACAGCGACCTGATGTTGGCCAGTCCGCCGGGATAGTGCTTCTGCAGTTGCTTGCTCACGAGTAGAATGTTTTCCGCGAGTTGCTCGGCGCTGTGCTGATGATTACCGACTGGAATCGCTGTGAGATCGCCCTTAGCCAGCTGCCGGTAAGCGGTACGTGTGAGAGCGCGGGTCACTTCTCCGGCCAGCTGATTAACCTCAAGGCTCAGGCGCACGGCGTGCAGGACATTACGCGGCTTTTGGGTGAACTGGAAGAAGGCAAAAGTAGAGATTGTTATTAAAAACCCGGCGGATTAGGATGCGAGGGGTTGGCAGACCTGCAGGGTAATTCAGAATGTCTACCTCTCTTTCCGAGGATTATTTACGAGCTCAAAAGGAGAACTCGCGTTTCCAGGAACACACAGAATTACCCTGAACTGCAGGCAGATCCCTTACCTTGCCCAGAAAGGCGGTGGCCTGGCCAGAGATGCGACCATCGCAGAGCAGGTAGTCGTAACTGTTGAGGAACTTGCGCTTGGCCTCGAAGCTGCCCATCTCGTTGCGCAGCTGATTGAATGGCACAATGGTGAGGCGCTGCTCCACGCCCGCCTCACGGAACAGATCCTCGTAGTGCTGCTTGGTTGGCTCAAAGTCGAATTTGGCGCCACGCTGCAAGTCGGGCACAATGATGGCCACATCGTCGTCGCTGCCCACCAGCGAGTGCTTCAATGCCAGCTTGGCCACGCGCTTGGGGCAGCTGGCTATCTTGTAACTGGCCACCTGCAGGATGTAGCGGTAGTCGCTGAAGATGGCGGTGGTCTTCTTCTTGGCCACCTCACCCTCCACCAACGTCTTCAGTGCCTCGCTGATTTTCGTCACATTGGCCTCGCTAACGATCTCCTTGTACTTGTCCTCGTCGAAGGACTTCAGTTCGAATGTCAGCTCCACTGGCTTCTTGGTCTTTGCGGGCTCCTTGCGGACGGGCTTGCCCTTGCCAGCTGTGTTCTTCTTGTTGATGTTTCTCTTTCCCTTGGGTGACTTGGCGGGCTTGGATATCTTCTGCACCGACTTGGCCTTCTTCTGGAGCGAGGCAGCTGGCTTGGCGGGCTGCTGCTGGGGGGTCTTCTTAGGTGCTTCAGCAGCAGCAGCTGGTTTCTGGGACTTCTTGGCGGAGGGAGCAACGGCAGCTGGCTTCTTGGCTGGCGGAGCAACTGCAGGCGTCTTCTTTGCTGGAGCAGTTGCCTTCTTGGGTGTGGGGGGAGCAACGACAGCTGACTTCTTTGCTGGAGGAGCATCTGTAGCTAACTTCTTGACTGGAGTAGCAAATGACACCGACTTCTTGACTGGAGTCGAGGTTTCAACGACCTTCTTGGCCGCTTTTGCGTTCTTATCTGCAGCTGGAGCCGTAGCCTTGGCCTTGCCTTGCTTTTTGGGCACTACCGGCGACTCTGGAGGAGCCAGAATCAAGGATTTTTTCACTGACTCTTTCTTTGCGGGAGCAACCGCCTTTAGTTTGGACTTTTTGGCTGCCGCAGGAGCAGGAGACGGCGACTGTTCGGGGGCCAAGATCATTGGTCTTTTTGTGGCCGCCTTTGTCTGCTCCTTTTTGTCAGCCGCTGGCTTGGCCACTGGCTTTGTCTGCTCTTTCTTGGCCTTTGCCTGCTGCACTGGCTTGGAGTCAGCAGCATTCTTCACCTTTTTCGGACTGGCGGCGGCTATGGCGACAGCGGCTACTTCGGGCAGTTTCTTGGCCTTCTCCTGCTTGCCCTTCTTCTTGGCCACGCCCTCGATGCTGCTGCTCTTGCTCAGCGACTTGGGCTGCGGTTTCTGCACTTTAACCATCTTAAATTCGGCAGTTTTCCGTTTTCTTTCAGGGGTAAAAGTATATTTTAAATACAACACACGCCGTGCCTAAACTCTACACGTGCAAGGTCAAAAAAGGTACTAAAAAATACCCCAACGGCCGGCACAGAACTTGGGGCGGGAATTAGGGTATTTTGCTTAGTCCGTGGTTGGAAACTTGGCTGGAAATGCCGTTGGAATTGATCTGAATAATTATTTTAATTAACTTTATTAATTGCTGAATAAATGTATAATAATATTTTAATTATTATAAAATATTGTGAGATCCATTGATTTCATATCGTATTTACCAATATTTCTAAAATATAAATCAGCAATAATTCAAATCATTTAATAATAATTCCTTAATAACAATAAGAAAAATATCTAAATCTTTAAAAATTAATTCAAATACGTTATAAATACTTTAGAATGTCAAATTATAAAATTATCTATTATTATCGCAAGGATACTGATAATAATAAGTTTATATTGCTGAGGACTGGCATTTAGAGGTAGAGAAACATCGATTTTAATCGATTTAAACCCGATTTTCTCATATAAAAACATCGAAAACTTCGATTATTCTCTATCTCCACTAGCATTACCTTATTGAAACGTATCTTAAATCCCACCAACTTAAATACAGCGATATTCAAAAATGATTATCATCATACTAATAAGATTCCTTTATAGATAGTTATTAATACAAATAATTCTGATAGTTCTATTAATGATTAAACCTTTTAAACCATATAATCTCAAGCCAAACTTAATACCAAGAATTTACAATCACTTCCCTTTGATATTTGCATAGCGTGAAAATGCACAGAGAGTTACCTTTTTTAATATTTGCTCACATCCATGCGGCTTACTTACAGCTTCCTTTTATTTCGTTTCTATTTAAATAGCAAACAGTTTATTTTAAGTAAAATAATTCTAAAAATAGTTACATCTTGCACATTACACGTGTGCCTAATCGCCTCGCCAGGCCACCTCCGAATGTCCTTGACTCACAGACTCGCACAGTCCGCCCACACACACACACACACACCCTACGCACACGCAGGCCATTCGCACAGGGAACCCTCGAAATGCCGGCACATGGCATCTCCCATGGTGCACCAAATTGGAGTCACCAAAGCTTTCCTTCAACCAGAAATCCTTTGTGGGCGGACGAGTGTGTGCCTGTGACCGTTTTCGAGAACGTGACTGGGGCGAGGCGAAAACTTGGCTGGGCGGCAAAAGGCAATTAACAGAGGGAGAAGGAGTCTTAATGTGTACAATTAAAGCTTGAGCTTCTTGGCATTCGCCTTTGAAGGATCCTTTTTCGGTCGCTTGTTGTTGGCCGTCGCCGTTGTGGTGTCCTGCAGCTTGTTGAAGAACGCCCTGGAAGTCTTAAGAGCACCCTGATCGTTGCTGCTCGTGTTGATCTGCAAAATATATTATATTTAAGATATATTATAAGGTTTTTAAGGAATAAAATTGATTATTAACTTACCTTTTCAACATTGCGACTCTTGGTAATGCTCTTCAGCAGCTTGGCATCCGACTCCCTCTTCGTGGGCGCCTTGCCCTCCTTGGCCCGCTTCAGATCGCGCTGCTCCAGCGCCGTATTAATGGCTCGCTGCTTCTGCTTCTTCTTGCGGCGTTCGCGGTTCTTATCCGTACGGTCGCGTTCCGCCTTGCCGAGCGGTGCATGCTTGGGGCCACGGAACACTTCCTCGGGAGCCAGCAGCTTGGCATCGCTCACCGCCACTGGGGCCACCTCTTCCATGTGCACGGCCGGCGTGTTGGTCACTATCCTGGCCTCTGGCGCCACCGGCTTGGGTGTGAAGTGGAAGTTGGAAAGGGCGTCGAGCTTGAGGAAGAGCGAACGCATGGCTCGCTTGATTTCCTGGTGTTCCTTGGGCTCCGGACCCGTCTTATCGTCCGCATCGCGATTGGGATCGAGCTTATCCATCTCGCGCTGATACTGCGCCTCATAGATCTGGGACAGGGATTGCTTGGACTTCTCCTGGTCGAGAACCAGCTGCTTGCGGTACTCCTGGGGCGTGTTCACCGGGCGCACTGTGCGCTCCACATCGTCCCAGGCCTTGTCACGTATCCGCTGCTTGATGATGTCCTCGATGGAGCGATTATCCTCCTCTGTAATGGGCGCCGTGGGTCGGGTTGTGGAGTCAAAGTCAAGAATTTCCTCAAGCAGCGAGTTCTGGGGACGATTGGCTGCCTTTACCTCGCCTTTCAGCTGCCAGGGCTTCTCGCCCAGGACAACGTCTTCGTAGTCGCGAATGCGTTGGAACAAGCGGGCCTCTCTCATCTCATTGGAGGACTGGGAGGGCGGTTGTACCGGCCTTTCTTGATCTTCCTCTTCGTCTTGCTCTCCCTTCTCGGAGTCGGAACCTGAATCACTGTCGCTGGCGGGTTCAATGCCACTTTTGGCCACAAACTCGGTTTCATCTATTTCGCTGGCCGCCTCCTCTTGATCCTCGCCTGGCTCTGCCGCCGCCAGATCAGCATCTTCATCTTCATCCTCGTTCTCGTCCTCGTCCTCGTCCTGTTCATTCTCACTTTCATTTTCGTTAAAGAAATCCCTCTGTTTGCCTTTGCCTTGGATTTTTGCCTGCTGCTCCAGTTCCTCATCCATTTCAAAGAAATCCGCATAGTTGACATTGCCATCCTCGCTGTCCTCGAGACCGAAATTCTCCGAAAAATGATCGATGGTGTCATCCGTTTGATTCCCACGCCGTTTGCTGTCCAGGCGGCGCATCTCTTTTGCATCCTCCTGCTCCAGGAACTCATTCATTTCCTCCAGCTTGAAGAAGGTGTCGTCCACTATAGAGCTGCGCCCCCGCTTGTTGTGTTTGCCTTTGGGAGATTTTGGTTTCGGTTTCGCTGGCTTCTCATTCTCGTCGCTGAAATCCGATCCCAGTTCTTGCTCCTCTTCAGCAGAATCTTCTTCTTCATCTTGCTCCTCCTCGTCCTCTTGTTCCTCGCCATCGTCCAGCTCAATGCCCAGGTGCTGCTCTCGCATGGCCGTCAGTTGGGCTGTGTTCTCCAGCAGCTGCTGTAAGACCAGCTCGTTGCGTATCTCCAGCTGCTGCCAAATCTGCTCTTCGTCCATATGCTCCAGAACCATCTCTGGCAGCATATCCTTCTTGTTCGCCACATCGCCGCTAATGCTTACGCTGTATGTCTGCTGGATGAGCTGCTCGATGGCCTCTATTTGATCTGGTTGTGGCCTGGAATAAAAGTTGTTTAGAAACGAAACACGTGCGCGGCGGTTTGGGTTGGCAAACAAACTTGAGGAAACGCTCTGGATTACTGGTGAGCTGCTCGAAATTGTCCTGTATTTCCTTGAAGACATTCGCCTTTTTCGTTTTCTTCTTGCTTCCAATCATGTTTGAGAATTTACCCTGGGTTTAATTTATAAAAAAGCAGCGAAACAATTCGAAGAAGCAAACAAGAGCGGTTAGGGATGACACTGGCAGCATGTGTTGCGGCGCGTAGAGATGAGAGCGTGCGAGGCCCTTTCGATATAATGACAGGTTTTGCCAAAAATAAATGAATTAATATTAAAATAAGTTATTGAATGGGAAGTTCAATTAATTACTTAATTGAATAGTTTTTCAAAAATATATAAAAGAAAAGAGTGTGCTTCGTGACACGACATCTGCCAAAGAATAATCGACAGCTTATCGATTGCCGCTGCCATCACTAAGCACAGCTGTAGGCGGCTTCGTTGCAATTTCCAGGCGGTGTCCGTAGATTCTTGCATAGACTATGCCTGGCGTCTCCAATTAGAACATGGATGCAAAATTCTTCAAACTGCTCCTCCTGGGCGGCGTGGTGCGCTTCTATTTTAGCCGCACGCCGCTGGCTGCCATGATTGGCAACCGTGTGGAGTTCGCGACGCCTTTGAATTCACACAAGCGCAGTGAGTAAACAAAGAGAGACGACGACGACAAAACAGGCCATAAGTGTTATCCTTTTGCAGTGCAAGAGGGCATCTTCCTGCTGCAGAGCGGCATTGATCCCTATCAAGGCGATCTGGTCCATGAAACGCCCCTGATCCTCAGCGCTCTCTCCGGCTTGTTCCAAAAGTACCCGCATTTTTTGCCCGCATTCTACATACTCTTAGACGTCTTCACCGCCGCCCTGCTCTATCTGATGAGTCGCCGCTTTGTCCGGCAAAAGCAGGAGCAGCAGACCGTGGAAAGAAAGCGTTATGCCAAGGACACCGTGGAGCTGCAGTTCAGCGCCTTGGACAAGTACGACATACCGGAGCTGGTGATCGTGGCGTATCTGTTCAATCCGCTGACTGTGATGAACTGCATTGGCATGACTTCCACGGTGATTAGTAATCTGTTCCTGGCCTCATTTTTGTACTGCCTTGTGAAAGGTCTGCTCCTTCCCTGCCTTTTGGTTTTGGCCTTTGAAACCGTCCGCAGCTTCTACCCCATCGTGCTGATAGCTCCACTGCTGCTGATCTTTTCACGAAAATCCATTCGGAGGGGTCTAGTCATAGCGCTGCTCTTCATCGTTAGCTGCCTGGGCGTGGCCTTTGCTAACTTCTTGGTGCTGAATAGCTGGAACTTTTTGGATGGCACATTGGGATTCATGTGAGTGAATAAATCTTTAAAAAAGCTAAGAACTAATTACTAAGTTCCTGTTTCCTTAATTTTACAGCTTCTATTTCCGTGACCTGCAACCCAATATCGGCTTGTTCTGGTATTTCTTTACGGAAATGTTCGAACACTTCCGAACCATGTTCCTGATCACATTCCAACTGAATGCCACAGTATTGTACCTGCTGCCGCTCAGCATCAAGCTGCGCAAGGAGCCACTGCTGCTGGCCACCGTCCTGGTAGCTCTCATGGCCGTATTTCGAGCATATCCCAGCCTGGGCGATGTGGGCTTCTATTTGGCATTGCTGCCGCTGTGGAAACGTTGCTGGAAATGTGAGTGCACAGATTCAATCGAAGAATTCCTACTAATTTATACTACATTTCAGTCATGGCCCATGGCTTTGTGGTCTTCACATTCTTCCTGGTCACGCTGTCCATGATGGGAGCTCTGTGGCATTTGTGGATCTACGCTGGCTCTGCCAATGCCAACTTTTATTTTGGCGCCACCCTTGCCTTTTCCACGGGCCAAATATTCCTCATCACCGATCTGCTCTTCGCTCACGTTAAACGCGAGTTCTGTCTGTTCAATGGCCAGAAGATTTGGATAGATGGCGAGGAGGCGAGAATAGTATTGAAATGAGCCATATGCGAACAATATCAGATGCAGGAACTTTGTACAGATGCAGACGCTGCTCCGTAGAGTCATTTTTTCAACAGGAGGAGCAGCCGGGCATACTCTTAAAATAAGTAAAATGTAAACGATATCAGATTAAAACAAAAAAACTTTATTTGATCCTAAAGGATGATCAATCTACTGAGGTGAATAGCCCGTCTTGGTCTTGCGATTGAGGAAGCGGTACAGGTAGAGGATGCGCTTCTCCATTTCCCTCCACTTGGTGGGTCGAGCTATCGGGTACTTGGACTTCTCCAGCAGACGACGCTTGCGCAGCAGCACCTGGTACTCGTGGCCCGAGACGCCGCGCAGCCACGATGGCAGCGTGTAAAGGACCTTCACCGGATGCAGGCGATCGTTGCCCAGGATGTCAATGTAGTCGTTCTGGCCGAAAAGAGCGCGCTTCTGCGACCAGGCATTCTTCGGCCGGTACACGGGCATGGGCAACTTCTGGCCATTGTCCACATGCGGCAGCAGGCCACTCTTGTAGATCTTGTCCTCGTATCCATAGCGGCGCACAGTGGGACCGCGTGCTCGTCGCTCGGCATGGGATAAGTGCCGCACGGTGGTGGATGTCGAGGCAATGGGCGCCAATGTCTTGCCCCCCAGCGTCAGGAGCGAGGCACGGCCGATTTTCTGTATTGCACTACTCAGCCAGGACATGGTTTTTCTTATTTCTACGATTAGATAATTGTAAACACAGTCCAGATGCCGGAATTGATGGCAAAAGAAAACAGGCAGCAGAGAAACAGCTGGAAAGAGTTATCGATATATCGATGTAAGCTATCGTTAATAGAGAGCAGGCACAGTGGGACGAAAACTATGTGTACCTGATGTGATTTTTATAGATTTTCTGAACTGCTACCTGTCGGAATTCATTAATATTTTAGATTAGCAAACAAATAAGTGGTTTTTACGTTATCATCTAATTATAATACTCTCTGCAACCGTATACAAAAATATTACCTTTTTAATCCGATATACAACTGTTATCGATACATTGTATCTTCAAAACACCGCCTTCCGAACAGCTGATAGTCGGCAGAGAAATTAATTTAGATCACACTTTGTTGATTCACTTCTCCGAAGATTCGAAGATTCGAACAGTGCAATGATCGAATTCGATGTTGAGGACGAAAGGACGAGGCTGAAGCAGGAGATCGCCGAACTGCGGGCGGCGCTCTACAACAAGGAGCAGAGTCTACGTGACCTGGAGGAGATAGTGGCTGCTGCAGCCGCTGCCCGAGCCGAAGATCAGGATGACGATGTGGACGGCTTAGAGTCGCCAACCAGACAACCGCACACCAAGTTGACCAACGATGACATCGCCCGGTATAGCCGGCAACTGATCCTGCCCGATTTCGGGGTCCAGGGACAATTGAAGCTTAAGAACAGCTCCGTGCTGATTGTGGGCATGGGCGGATTGGGATGTCCGGCAGCGCAATATCTGGCAGCAGCCGGATGCGGCCGCTTGGGGCTCGTGGACTACGACCATGTGGAGCGGAGCAATTTCCATCGGCAGATCCTACACTCGGAGACGCGGATTGGTTGGACCAAGCCGGACTCGGCGCGGATGGCTCTGCTGGATCTAAATCCGCACTGTGAGATCCGCAGTCATGTGCGGCTGCTGAACAGGTTCAGTGCCCTCAACATCATCCGCAACTACGACGTGGTCCTGGACTGCAGTGACAACGTGGCCACACGTTATCTACTCAGCGACGCCTGCGTGATGCTGCGGAAGCCCCTCGTCTCCGGCAGTGCCCTCAAGATGGATGGCCAACTGACCGTGTACAACTATGGAAATGGTCCCTGCTACCGGTGCCTCTATCCAGTGCCACCGCCGAAGGAATCGGTGACCAATTGCGGCGATGGCGGAGTCCTGGGCGCTGTGACTGGCACAATCGGAGCCATGCAAGCGCTGGAGGCCATCAAGGTGATTGTGGGACTGGGCGATGTCCTCGCCGGTCGCCTGCTGATCTTCGATGGCAGCACAAGCCTGTTTCGCAACATTCGCATCCGCAACAAGCGGCCCAACTGTCACGTGTGCTCGCCCCAGCCACTGATCACGCAGCTCATCGACTACGAAATGTTCTGTGGAATGCGAGCCGACGACAAGGATGCCTCACAGCACTTGCTGTCCGATGAGGAGCGCTTGGAGGTGGAGGAGTATCAGCAGAAGATGCAGACACAACCTCATCTGCTGATCGATGTTCGGCCGCCGGCCGAATTCGAGATTTGCCAGCTACCCGGGGCTGTGAATGTGCCACTGGCCGAGATCCTTGACGATAGCTACATTAAGCGGTTTGGCACGCAGCTCGAGGACAAGGAGCTGCCCATTATTTTGCTGTGCAGGCGAGGCAATGACTCCCAGATCGCCGTTCAGCATGTACGCAATCGATTTCCCCAGCATTCCATTCAGGATTTGATTGGCGGACTGCATGCCTGGACGAGAACGGTGGATCCCAGTTTTCCCATATATTAATCCAATAAAATACTGTTGAAAATGTATGGAGATTGAGACTCATTTTTTTTTTAGGTAATTATCCTTACAGCTAAATATCTTAATTTTTTTACTTTAGACAAGGGCATGGAGTATAAAGCTTGGAACCCGACTCAAAACCTCTGTTTAAAAGTCCTGGAGCCTGACAAAAGATATTCCCATCATGGCATGGCTTGTGTGTGTTTTGTTTTTGTAATCCCTAACTACGATGTGAAAGTTTGGCTTTTTTTCTTTCTCTCTGAAACTGAAGGAGTTACTATGAGCTAATCCAGACATTTCAAAACATTGTTATGAAAATATCGTAAATTTAGCTTTTGGGATAACAAATAATTTGTCCAATTTCAAACAGGGAGAGGTTATCAATTTGAAATAATTCAGTTTAGTTTTCCGCCGTCGACACCGGACACCACAGCTGAGTGTCATTCAAGTCGAGCAGGCAAAAAAAATAAAAACAAAAGCGAAATGTATACAAAAGGCAGGTAGATTGGCGGGCAGGTGTAAGACTTCGGCGTACTCACACACCTTTGATTGGGAGAGACGAGAATGCGAGACTGCATGCAGTAAGAAAATGGTATCGATATGAATAGTGCTGTCTACTTGGCTATATATAGTCGTTAAACTCATTTTGTTTATTTAATTTCGTTTTCTTTAATATAATAACTAATTTCTTTTATTAATTATTATTAAATAAAGTATATATCTAATTATGTTCCAAGCTCAACAAACAAGTATTATATAAGGACTTTTCACATTATAGATTATTTTCATTTTAACTTAGTAAAGAGTATCAAAAGGGATAATAAATATTGAGATTATAAATCACTTTAGAGTGCTACAGTCCAGAAACCCTATTATTTTATTTATTGATTGTTTAATAACTACTTAAGCCGCTGATTATAAATTATTTAAGATTTTAATGGCAGCTCTGGAGCAATAATTTTTTGTACGATTTTTTGTGCATCACTGTGGACACTGTTTATGTGGGGAGCCAGCCCGGTGTGTGGTGACTATATAAAAGCAGTTCTCTCCAGCTAGCGTTCAGTTGTGCTCGATTATAGAACCGGAGAAGACAAAGCAATCTGTGTGGGATTTGTTGGCGTCTCAATATTTGTGCTTTTTAATATTTTTGAATTCAAAGTGTAAAGAAGAAGCAGAGGCGACAGGCTGATAAAGGCAGCTGGAGCTGGGGAACAAGTCTGAGGTGGAGCGCAGGAAGGAGTTCAGGAAGCAGCAGCAGTCCCCGCAGTAGAAGAATGGGAATGCTAGATACAAGAAGGTTCCTAGCCCTATGGCTAGTCCTGATGCTGTGGGTAAGTTGTGCGCCATATAAATTCTGCATATAATTCTATATTTAAACAAAAATGTTATTCCCCAGCTGCCCTACGGGCTCGCCATGGGAAATAGCTGTTCGGCTTCGGTGCTGGAGGCACGCCGCTTTTTCGAGCTGGAGAACGAGCAATTGCGAAGACGCTACCACGAGGAGTTCCTCTCCAGCTACACATACAACACCAATGTCACGGAAGCCAATCGCCAGTCCATGATCGAGGTGTATGCCCGCAATGCCGAGCTCAATAAGCGCCTGGCCCAGCGGATCAAGGCCTCGGATTACACAGAGTCCGAGGATGCCAATATTCGACGCCAGGCCACTCACCTCTCCAAGCTGGGCGCCTCTGCCCTCAATCCCGATGACTACTTGGCCCTGCAGAATGCCATCAGTTCGATGCAGTCGAATTATGCCACTACCACGGTCTGTTCGTTTGCCAATCAAAGCGACTGCTCCTGCGCCTTGGAGCCGTGCATCCAGGAGCGTCTGTCCAACAGCCGGAATCCTGCCGAGCTGGCTTGGTACTGGCGGGAGTGGTACGACAAGGCGGGAACCCCCATGCGGGAGCATTTCGCAGAGTACGTGCGACTGACGCGCAAGGCGGCCCATTTGAACGGTGAGTGGCGATCCCCGATAACCCCTTTGTCTGACCCTTATAACGGGGGAAAACGTCTAGGCTGCACGGGGGGAAAATGTTAGCGAATTGGGTCATCAGGTTTAAAGTTCTCCTTATGTCGGCAAAGGGTGTCCGTCTGGGAAAAAGAGAGATAGGAAATTTATTAAGAATGTTTTAGTCATTTTCCTACATACTTTCTTTATTAGAAAATATTTCTTAAAAAAAACTAATTTAAATTATTTTACCTTAAAAATATTAAACTCCCTAAAAAATTATACATTTAAATTTAAATTTTAAGATTTAAGGTAGTACTTCCATTCTAATGAGAATCAATTGTTATTACTCTAATTAAAACTGGGTTTTTTAACACTTATTTCACCATTACAACTTTTATATTTAATTTACTACTTTGCCTATTTTATATTAATAATTATATTTATTTTATTTTGATTAAATATTAATATAATAATATTTTTAGAAAATAATCCGAGTCATTTTATGCCTAATTTCGTAATTACGCTTCCTAAAAATTCTCAAGTGCATTTTCAGTGTACTTATACATCTTTTTAAATCTTTCCGAATCAGTAAAATATTTTTCTCAGTGTTGTCTTATCTGACAAAGCCTCATTTTGATTCTAAATATAATTGAATTATCAATCAAATGATGTAACTATTTTTATACAATATTATTATTTAATAGTTCAAAACAAATCACCTTTTATGTTATAATTGAGACTTACAAAATGAGGATTTGGTATTTAGATTAGTTATGATTAATCAATAAACATTTTCAAAGACCTAAAAGCAAAAAAAGGACTTCTATTAAATATTAACTTATTTAAATAACAATATAATATTATTTTTTTTATAGAACACCGCTCGTATGCCGACTACTGGGTGCAGTTCTACGAGGATGCCGACTTCGAGCGACAACTGGACGCCACATTCAAGCAACTGCTGCCCTTCTACAGGCATCTCCATGGCTATGTGCGCTATCGTCTGCGCCAGCACTACGGTCCGGATGTGATGAAGGCGGACGGAAATATACCCATAAGCCTGCTGGGCAACATGTGGGGCCAGTCATGGACCGAAGTGATTGACTTGTTCACACCCTTCCCGGAGAAGCCATTTGTGGACGTAAAGGCTGAGATGGATCGTCAGGGATACACGGTGCAAAAGCTGTTCGAGCTGGGAGATCAGTTCTTCCAGTCGCTGGGCATGCGTGCCCTGCCGCCCACTTTCTGGAACCTGAGTGTGCTCACCCGTCCCGAGGATCGTCAGGTGGTTTGCCATGCGTCAGCCTGGGATTTCTATCAGGACAGCGATGTGAGGATCAAGATGTGCACCGAGGTGGACAACCACTACTTCTATGTGGTGCATCACGAGCTGGGACACATCCAGTACTATCTGCAGTATGAACAGCAGCCGGCTGTTTTCCGGGGTGCACCCAATCCTGGCTTCCATGAGGCGGTGGGCGATGTCATTGCCCTGTCGGTGATGTCTGCCAAGCACCTGAAGACCATTGGACTGATCGATAATGCCAAGCTGGACGAGAAGAGTCGCATTAACCAGCTGTTCAAGCAGGCTGTCTCCAAGATTGTCTTCCTGCCCTTCGGCTATGCCGTGGATAAGTATCGCTATGCTGTGTTCCGCAACGAACTGGAGGAATCTCAATGGAACTGCGGCTTTTGGCAGATGCGTTCCGAGTTCGGAGGCGTTGAGCCGCCCATTGCCCGCACAGAGAAGGACTTTGATCCGCCGGCCAAGTATCATATTGACGCGGATGTGGAATATCTGCGATATTTCGCTGCCCACATCTTTCAGTTTCAGTTCCACAAGGCCCTGTGCCGCCTGGCCGGTCAATATGAGCCCAATAGCAGCCGCTTGACATTGGATAATTGCGACATCTTCAACAGCAAGAGGGCTGGACGAGCACTAAGCGAGTTCCTGTCGAAGGGCAGCTCACGTCACTGGAAGGAGGTGCTGCAGGAGTTCACTGGCGAGACGGAAATGGATGCAGCCGCTCTGCTGGAGTACTTTGATCCTCTCTATCAGTGGCTAAAGCAGGAGAATAGTCGGCTAGGAGTGCCACTTGGTTGGGGACCAACGGACAGTAAGTAGATTAAATTCTGTTATTATTAGGGGTACAAAAACCAAACTTACACATCGCCTGGGATATACATCAAGCGCCAAGTTTATTTTTCCTAGTATATATGACTTTTATAGGGGTTTTTGTACTCAGTTTTTAAGGTCTGGCTCTGACCTATGATTTTTCTGCCCAACCCTGTTAAAAATATTTACTTTTCTTCCAGAAATCCCCTCGGACTGCTGCGGAACTTTCAGCACATAGGCCTTAACTATCCAGACTTTGACGTGGGGCTTCCAAGGAGATCCTCAAAAGAAATTATATTTAGTATGTCATCAAAACAAAAACAAAAAAATAACATATAATAAACAACCCCTGGGAATCGTTGTAAATAATTCATAGTTGCAAAAATGATATTTAAATTGATATTTATTGTATCGATTCATTCGTATCGCTATCTCGCTTCTTTCGCTTCATTAATCAATTTGCCATTACATAATACATGATTTTATAACGATTTAATCCATTATCATTTTCCATCAAAACCGAAAAATGTATAAATTATTTTTGTTTTGTTCATTAATTGTATTTCTATCTCAATTTCGAATTAAAGTGTGTTTACAATTGAACAATCCCACACAAAAGTTGTATACGTTCTTGTTTGCCTTTTCAGTGTAAATTTTCGATATCTTGCTTGCTTTTATTTTTATTTATTTTTTGTACACAGCAAAAGCTTTCAAAAGTTCATCTCAAATGGGTAATATTTGATGAGTTTAGAGCTGGTTGCCAAAGGCTTTGAATAACTCGGTTGATAATGGTTAAAAATAAAACTTTTCAATATGTTTGAAAGAAAATGACAATTAATTTATGAATGAATTTAGTTTTCATAAAGGAAAAGTATTTTCTGAGCTGAATATATTTATAATTAACTTCCACATGTTAAATTCGCTTTATCTGACACATTCCAAGGCAAGTCATTCAAAGCCTTTGTTTTTTTTTTGGGTGTTGTGCTGTATATATTGTTCTCTTATATCGATGTTTCAGTGAACTGGTTGTTGTTGTTGATATCAAATTCCAAAAGATTTTGATTTTTAGTCTTCGTTTTTAGAATACAAAATAAGGAATTTGTGAAATACGAACGTCGCGTGTGGATTCAAGATACAATCGTTTCAACGTCAATTTGGGAGTTGTTGAAAATGTTTGAGTGGAGAATAATATATAAGGAATTGTTTCGCTTTGAGAATAAAAGAAAACATTCTAAGAACTAACAATAAATATTTGGAAATTGTTTCATTTTTTTTTTTTGTTTTGTTTTTCTTTTTTTGATTAGGTAATATATGTAAATCCTGTTTCATTTCGCAATCTCCACCCTTCCGTACTTTGCGTGTGTGATATGGGGAAATACTCGATGGCATTTACTCAGCGTTTCGTTTTTGTTTTGTTAAACCGTTTATATATGTGGTAAAAATTGTATATGTTGTTTAGTATATATATAAATATTATGTACAATGCCTGGCAGAGCTGTATAAAGAAGGATATTTGTTGCCGCCCATTTAAATGAGATTCTATATGAATGCAATAAGGGATCCAAGGTAGAGATGGAGAATAATCGAAGTTTTCGATGTTTTTATATGAGAAAATCAGTTTTAAATCGATTAAAATCGATGTTTCTCCACCTCTAATCCATGGGCTTGTTTCGTCGACTTACAGCTCTGCCTGCAAGGCATTGTACAAATTGCTCGGGGGAATTGCTCCAATACTTGAGCTTTACATATATATGCCTAGAGATGTGTAGGAGTGTTAATGATAGGATTATTGGACTAACAGTAAGATCAGCTAGTGTTTTTTTCTTTGAGATACAGATAAATGTTCCTATATAATAATATACTTGTGTGTTCCTTTTGATCTCTCTCTCTCGCTAGAGAACGCAAGACTTAACAGGGGCTATAAAATCAAACCAGATACTATATGTATATCATTCATATTATTAGGTATAGGCCAAGAGTTTAGTTTTGGTTAGTGCTACGTGATTTTTAGATAGTGTGTGTGTGGCATTCTAACAAATCATATCAGAGAGTCAACGCAAATAATAATGGAACTAGATCTATGTACTCGATGCGGAATTTCAAGCGTTTTCAATTTTAAATTTTAAATTTTAAATATTAAATTTATATACGTTTATACAATTCGAGTAATACATACGATGCATAATAAGGATCTTATCCTTTACTACTTAGCGATTATTATTGAATACAAATTTCATCATCATGTGTGTTTATTATTTAATATTAAACGTGAAAAGTGAGTGAGTGTGTGGGCTCATCGTTTTCATCGTTTCGCACAAAAAACATTTCCAAACAAAAGTTACTTCATGTTTTGTGTTTTTTTTTGGATATCTCAAGAACATAATGGAGGAGCATGGCAAGCTTTTTGTGAGATGAGAGTTGGTGGTTAATGGATTGTGTGTGTGTGTTGGATCGTTCTGCACTTGAATTTGAATTGACTCTTGGAGAAATGTCGTCTAATTGACCCTTTCCGAAGTGTTGGCAGCGGCTGCTTTATGTTCTTGGACCTTTGGCTTAGTCCAAGAACGGGTTTTGTCATACGGGCCGCGAATGGTGGGCATGCGGATGGGGATGAGGCTGCGTTACGCTGCTACTGATGCTATGGTTGCTGCTGCTGGTACTGGCCCCGCCTCCGTTACCACCACCACCACTACTGCCGCCCCCCTTGGGCCTTGTGGGTGGCGGCGGTGGCGGTGCCTGTCGCATGCGCTGCTGCAGTATCCTCGGCAGTTGCGGATGCGCCTTGTGCTGGGCTGGTGGTGCGGGTGGTGGCGCCGGCCTCTGATGATAGTGAGATGCCTGCTGGTGCTGCTGCTGCTGCTGTTGCAGTTGCAGCTGCTGCTGTTGTTGCAGTTGCTGGTGCTTGCCCATGGACGAGGCAGCCGAGGAGGAACCGGAGGCACCCGAAGTGGAGCTAGTCGAGGCATGAGATGTGGTCGATCCTGTGGCTAATTTGGTGGGCAGCCCGCCGCTGGCTGCCGGCGAGGCCATGGCTCTGGAGTTTACCACACCCACGCCACCTCCTGCTCCTCCTCCCCCCGAGGGGTCCGGCATCTTGGGCAACGCCACCGGCGCATAGGAGCCATCGTCCTCTTCGTCGGAGGACAATGAATTAGCATCCGATGGCGTTCGTGACCTCGATGGCGGCGACATGGCATCCTGCTCCTGCAGGAACACCCGGAATCCCTGTATTGACTCATTCAACGCCCACAACTGCGACAACAGCGACAGATCCAACTGCCTCAGGCCGTACATCTCCCGCCGCAGGATGGCCAGCTGGTTGTCGATGGTCGACGAGGTGGCGCCGGTGCTGCTGGAGCTGTTGGTGGGCGTGTGACCGGCTCCCGCGCTGTGTGTGGAGGAGGCGCGACTGTGCACGGACTCCCGGTCGCTGAGCGACTCCTGGGTAGACGACAGACTGCCGTGCCGCTGGCTGTGACCGTGGCCGTTGTAGCTGCGATTCCTGGCCGCCTGGGACGAGGTGGAGGGGCCCAGATACAGTTCGCCGGCGGCTGCGGTCAGAGCGGCCACACTGACGGACGCCGGCGAGGCAGTGCGGGGCATCATTAGTGGCGTAACAGCAACAGGCGGAGACGCCACAGAGGCAGCAGCGGCGGCGGCGCTTAGGCTTTTTGGCAGTGGGGGCAGACCCGCCGGCAGGTGCGGCTGGGTATCGCTGTTCTCCATTCTCATTCGCGACGTCAGGACAATGCTTACTTGGTTTCTGCTGCGGCTGCTGCTGCTGCTGCTGCTGTATTTAACGATTATGCTAGGACGTTGGTTGTGGTTGTGTGCTTAATGTATGTTGAACTTCCAGCTCTGGCGGCACATGGGACACTGTTTGTTTAATGGTTGCAGGTTCAGCCACTTGACGATGCAGTGCATGTGGAAGCAATGGGAGCAGACACCCCACACCAGCGGGCAGTCGTCACCGGGCAGCGCGCACTCCGGGCAGGTGCTCTCGAAGGACATGCGACAAATTCCGCAGTTCTCGTCATTCGCTATCCAACGCCAAGTTGCAACTCCCGTCCATGACTTGATTTTTACTTTCATTTTGCGCACATTTGCTTACACTGCGATTGCTCCTCCCGCCGTCGTCTCTTTGCCTAGCATGGATGTAGTTCCTACTTGGTTTGGCTGCTTTTCGGGAGCTCTTCAGTCGCTTTTTCGCAAAATATTGCCTTTTTTCTTGAGGTTGCTGCTACTGAAAATAGGTCGAGCGTAGTGATGGCCGAAACGGTGACTGCGCCTATCGATAGAGCGGAGCGCCTTGGAGATGGCACGTGAGTGAGTGCAGCGATAGCTGTTATGTCTGTCAAACGATATATTTTAAATTTTATTTAAATACGATTTTGTTTTGTTGCACTAATGTGCCTTGTGGTTCAAAATCTCAGATTGTAAAATAATATTTTTACACATTTTACAAGGGTTGTTTTATAAGCGGAAATTATCATTCATCGGTTAATGGAAATTTCTTCCAGCCTCTCAGAACAGGCAAAAATAAGTAATTGAAATATATTTAAATATTTATAAATCTAAAGAAAGTTAGCCAGCTCATATAATTATAAATATTTCTGAATGAATAATAGCTTTTACCGCAAAAATATGAATAACTATCGATAATTGGTTCGATATATCGTGGTTTTAATTTTTATCTGTCCTTGGCGGTCAATATTTAAAATGTCTTTTGATTTTACCAGAAAGCCATTATACAAATTTTATAAATATAAAAAAAGAGAACATACAATTTTTATTATCGTAAAGCATGGAAAGTATAATTATCTACAAAAACGCCTCAGATTTAATATAATTTGCAACTGTAGTCGTTAGAAAATTTTAAGTTAGCATTTTTCTAACCACCAATACATACACAATAATGAAAATATTATTTAGTATATTTGGTTAAAAATAAAGTTGCTTTGTACGATAAATAATAGGTCCTTTCCCTCCACTTTTATGTCGACATTTACCCGTTAAAGTTGGGAATTGAATTTCTTGATCATGTTTTACTGTTACAATTATTATGGTCTTATTATTATTCAATTATTTGGATCTGTCATTACAATGTTAACAAAAAAACAACAATGAGTTTAAATAAAATTACTCAAATGAAATGATGAAATGATTGAAAATTTTAGTTATTTATGTGAATATCTTGGTGGATTTCATCTACTTCATAAAGCTACTTATAGAAAGATTCGTATACATACATTTATGTATATACATACATATGTATGTATTTCTTAATTTACAAAATCAATTTCAATATCATGGCCATAGCACGAGAGCCATCAATATAAGTTTTCGGTAATCGCCAGGGACAGGTCGGCGGAGCCCCCAGGTCAGATCTTGGGAGAGCACAAACGCGAACCGAACATCACGTGTGCGAAGCAACTGACTTCCGAACCCCCCAGCCGAGGAGGGCTTATGCTCATGCTCCATCGGATTTGCGGGGCGCTCTTGGTGCTGGTGCTCCCCAGCGTTGTTGGGGCTTGGAGTGAAGTTGTTGTCGTCTCCGGTTTATTCGCATTCAGTCAGCCGACGATTGTTCAACCCGTCAGACGTGCGCCCCCATGCTCCTTCGATCCGCAGAGCTTTACCCGTTTTTGTGTCAATTTCGCGTTTTCGAAGCGTGTGATCACGCCAAAAGTTTGTTTTGTGTGTTGTGACGCAGTCTAAGCATCGGTTCTAATTAATCAAATAATCGAAGCTAAAGTAAAAATAAATATTAAACTTGAAAAGAAGCTGCTCCAATAATATTACTTACTGTGAAGTGAGTGCAAATAAATCAAAATACAAACAAAAAGTATTTGTGCGTTGCCCAGAACCTGTAATTAAAAACGCACTTGAATAAACCAATACAGGCATAAATAAATAAAAAGTAAAAATGAAATACAAAATAAACCAAATAATAAACTGTGCAACACGTTGTTGACCCTGAGGCAGAGCCGCGTGATTTTCCAAGAACAACTATATAGAGGCGAAGGCAATTTTTTAGCATAAGAATTTATGTTGTTTGCAGTTTATTGCACTCTTGTCTCTCTCTCTCTCTCTGTCGCATCTCTCTTTGTCTCTCAGTCATTTCTCTTTGGAGATGGAAAAAACCGTTTAATGCCTTGCAAGGAGGTTCCGGTTTTTGGATCGTCCCGGGATTTTCTCGAATTCTGCGAAATACAAACTGACACTCACATATGTAATGCATCTAAAAAAAAAAAATAAAAACAAATGTGTGCTGTGCGCGCTTTCATTACAAACGCAATGCGAAATTTCATTTCGATATTCGCGAGTTATTTTCGCTTTGATTTGTCTCGCCTTGTCATGTGTCTCGCATCCATAAGATTGTTGCTAATAAACAAACAATTATGAAAGACGGGATTTATCAAATGCGGACAATTTAACACTTCATCACTCGTCTCAAATCGAAAATAAACAATTTACAATCACATACATTTTTTGGGATGTGAATTGGACACACATATGACTCATTCAATTACAATTCTTGGTATTTTTTAAAAGGCGCTGATTCTATTGAATTCTTTGTCGGCTATGTGTCACGTGAAAGTAATGTCACAGATGACATATTTTCCAACATTAAATAGTATTAGTAATAAAATATTATATGTTACTTTTGCTTTTTGTCAAGAACTCTATATCAATACTACCTTTTGCTAAAGTATAGCTGTCGCTGAATTGACACTTGGGAATTCTAAACAAATTGCACTTGAAGTTAAAAGCCGCAGCGTGAGACCTCTCAAGGGTGTTCTTTATTATTTTGGTTTCGTTATATGGAATTTATCTAATTTACAGTACATCTGTTTTACGTCAAGTAAATGAAGGTCGCAAAAATCAGCTTAAAACCAATAAAAATAATACTCAAAGCTGAAACAACAGAAAACATGTAAGCCAAATAGCTTGAATCAATCTAGCAAGTTCATTGAATCATTAATTTTTGAAACAATGAACCATATTTCGAAACCTATAAAGATCCGTACTTCCAAATAAAAGCAAATGCCTCACAATTGCTTCTAGCTTATCATGCCGTTCGACACAATTTTGATTGATTACCCAAATCCCGGCGATCAGAGCTACCATCGTTAACATTCCGAAACCTCCCTTCGCCATATCTTATCTGCTATATCGTAAACACACAAAAAATAGTCCATATCATATATGATACCTATACTATATAGTATATACATATATACATACATATTTAGTAACGCCATAAGCTCAGAAATCTAGAGTTTGTCAGAGGTCTTTTGAAATCGAATTACTGCATTAGCTTTCCGATGGCGAAATGGTTAATGACAACTGTCTGCGCCTTGCATTATCGACAAAGTCCCCCGAGACGGACAATCTGACTAAACACTCCTACGTATCTTTAGTGCTCGCGCGCTAGCTATATAGCCGTGAACAATCAAGTGATTACTGATAAAATTGAAGCAAAAATGGTCTGACAAACAAAATACTTGGCAGCGGGATTTCGCTAAGATACAGATGTGCGCATATATATACAGAATATATATTTTTAAGGAAGCGTCTTAAACGGGTGAGACGTGGACCGCATTAATGATTCAAATTTAAATTACTTATGAGACAGAGGCACACACCTGTGACTCACTCACTCACCGCTCACCTGAGAGAGAACCAGCCGAGATGTATTAACGCGGATATGAAAAGATCGCAGAATGAGAATGAAAACCGATTTAAGTGAGTCAAGAGGATCGTCTACATCGCCTACATACATTGCATTCATTCATAAAACAAAAAACAAAAGGGAATTTAATGTCATGGGAATATCTGTAATTCTAGAGAACAGATCAGAGCTGAGCTCAGATATTTTCCGCTTAAGTTTCAAGGTTTTTTCCCGCGAAATTCAATTAAAGGGTAAACACTTTAAGGGAACCTTTTGTTACTAATGGAAGCCATTATCTCCGAGCAGCTTGAAATATGCCATTGCGTAGAGCGTTCCCATGAGGTATTTAATTGATTACGGTAAAGGTTGTGTAGCAACAAGGTGATAAAGACGATCTCATTGAGAACCTTTAGGTATTATCTAGAGGTTACTCCACAAGCCATTCATAGAAATCGCTACGTTTATGTTTCTCATAAAATTATACTATTGAATCCGTAATTAAAAGAAATTACACACGACCTTTTATTTAATAAAACGTGGGTAACTTCTAAGTAAATAATACAAAAGGCCTTATTCAAATCTCTTGAATTTCCTTTCTCCCTGTCAAAAGATATCTGAAATAATGGAAAAATAAATCTTTCGATTGCAAAATTATAAATTTGCCATTTGATTATTGGTATAATTTCATTGCTCTGAGAGATACAAAATGGTTAGTACCACAGAAAGTCGGGCTCCGGGACGAACACGATTTGAAAATATTTGTGAGCGCCATTACGCTTGAGATACTAATTTATAAGATCAACATTAAGCACAGCGCGTGCTCTATAAAAAATATATACAAAATAATTAAAAAGTATACGAGAACAAATCTGCAAGTGCTAAAACATTGGAAAAAAAAAATACTCAAAAGGGGAGGGGATTCGCTGCCAAGAGAAACTCGATTGCAATGCCAATCCAACTCGATCGAAATACAAGCCAGGCACTCGCTGATGTCTGATGCCTGTCAAAGCCTAAAAAACTGAAAAAAAAAACTGAATCGAGGCCAATGCACGCCACTTGTCGTCTGGGACTTTTAGTTTGCCATGAACCAAACGCGGTATTATATACATTATATACATATATACTCGTACATGTATGCAAGCTCCAAGCCTGACTGCGGTTAATGACACCTGCCATCGATCTTTCGATCTTTCTGGGCAGTTACAAAGGCACAACTCCGAGTCGCCAGATGCGTGTGAACGATTTCATTTGCGGGTTATTGTAATTTACACTCTATGTTTAAATCAAAAATCCACAACAAACAAGCATCTGTTGGTTTTCTGGGCGGGGAAAATATTTACGTTTACAATCTGAGATAAATAAGTCCAAGCATTGTAAATCAGATTAAGATACACACTAATGGATTATAAACGTTTATTTATTGTAACGATATATTTCACACGTCGAAGATTTAGGAAAGTTTTGGGAACTAGGAGAAAATCAATGGAATCCGAGAGATGAATGTGAAGTAAATGTATAATCTTTATTATGGCGTTGGAAAGGATTAACTCTCCCTATTAAATGTTCTACAAAAACGAAGGTACATTTAACACTAATATTATTTTATTTTTTCCAAGCAAACTCTTAAATAAAGTCACATATATTTAAAAATCTATGAATATGTATAAATAATACAATAGAACTTCCCTTAATGAACCAATACATTTTCCTAGAAGCCCGTACATAGGCAATAGATCTTCCTAACTTTGCTCAGCTTTATTATTATTTATTCAACAGATAATTTTAGCTTAGTCAATACCTCAAACAATGCCAAGCTCAATTAAATGGAGTGGGGGGNCAATTTGAATTTAAACTTAGCAAGCTAACGATAAAATGGAATAATAAATAATATAATCCTGGGAATACAATACAAGTTTCTCTTCTCCCCAGCACTGCAAGCTAGCTTTTGAACTTTTCGGTGATTTTCCAGTGAGAGATTCTAGATAATGCTCATTTCGCAGTTTATTATATTGTATATATATGTATATGTATTTTTTTTTACGGCCAGAAAACTCGTTTTGTTGTCGTAAAAGTGTTTTATATGGGTGGAGAAGGGGGTCTGATGCCGCTGACAGGCATATAAAAAGTTAATAAAGTGAAAACCATAAGATACTAAGATAGTTATTGCACGGGAGACAACTTTCAAGTTTTCAAAAGATTTACATGTATTGTGTGTGAAACCATTACCCCAAAGGAAGATTTTAAATTAAGAGGATCAAATTAATATATGGATTTTACTTTCCCTAAATCGAAACGAATTCAAAAAGCCCTGTGTTTGGTTATAATTACGTTTTGGGGGTATATGGAAAAAAAAGTGTAATGCATATAAATTTCAGTTTCGTTTTTATTGCTTTTTTTGTTTAAAGAATTCACCGCATTGCATGCATCGCTTGAGTGACTCGTGAAATTATATATTGTAATCCGAATGTTATTGTTCGCGATTTTGGCTCTGTATTTGTATTATTTTTTTTACGTCGCACGGAAGTTATTCGGCTGCAAATTTTTACCTGTGGCATGCGATTTAATTTGTTGTCAAATCAGCGACCAAAGCCGATTGTGGCCAGTTCAAAGGTCAGCAATAAAAAAAAAAAACGACGAACAATAAATGCTGAATGATATGGCACATTTACTTGAACGAGATTTATATCTTAAAGTTTTCACAGGCCATTAAAAAGGTTAAGAGACTCGCAATCACTTTTGCTGAACACTTTTTATTATTATTTTTTGCCCACCGTTTAATGACACGGCTTTTCTTATGGAGAAGCCCGTCTAGACCTGAGTAATATTTGTTTTTAAAAAAAATAATTACATTTTCAATTAGGTTTAGCTAAGTAAAGTTGCTTGACTTGTTTCAAGGTGCTTAAAATTAATGTCAAGTAAGTTTTTTAATTGCAAACTAGGGTTTTTATTTAGAGAGCTTAAATAAAACCTTAGGTGTTTTGCGGCACTGTTGATATTTATTGAAGAAGATTAGTTATGGTCATTTTGTTCAGGTTTTACTCAGTCTTAATTAAACTACAAATTTATGTATTTTTTTTTTACATTTTGTTTCGATAAGAAAGCTGGCATTTAAATATTAGTTTTGTATTTTTATTTGCGGGACTATACAACACTAGCATGTAACCGAATTTCTACTTGGGAATCATAGGAACACTTGTCACACCAACTTTTCCTAGAGGGGTGATTTTTTCAAGACTTTATTTCAAGTTTTTTTCCCACTGTCTTCTCCTATTTTTAATAGTTAATTCAAAGTGAGTGCCAAATCTTTAAGTGATTGCTATTAAATAAAATGAGCTTCTCCATTTTACACCTTTTTTATTAACATTTCTCAACCTCCTCTCGCTTTTCGTTGTATAACACGATTGGAGTTTAAATGAGCTTCACGCACAAGACGTGTAAACATCAACAAATTGCATTACATGGCTAAAAGTAACAGTAACAAAAGCAGCAACAGCAGCAGCTACAAAATGAGAGCTATTCATTTCATTTCACTGCAACTGATTGACATTCAATTACCAATGGGCCCTACCTCGCTTCCCTTCCTCCTATTTTTTTTTTTCTCTCCCCCGGCACGTCATCTTACGGACTTTAATGAGTGTTGAACGCTTTTCAATTCAACTGTCGCCGAAAGCTATGAATGCTATATACATATATACTCGATTTTACGGCTTTATCAAAAGACAATCAATTGATCGATTGTCGCAGCTGGGTCTCACGTGATTCGCTATGGCCTTTGAACTCTGTCAAAGCTTCGACAATGATATTGTTTTGTTTCCATTTTTTCGGGTTGGACTTCACTTTACAATGTGCAAAGATTTGCTCTTCGCAGCTCTTGCGTTAAAGCTTCACACCTTTGAATCGAATCAAAATAACACCAACAATTAACTTATCTGCCGTCAGAGATTAGCTTCCAAGTATGAACTTGGTAGATAAACTGAAACCAAATAAAAGTCCCCAAACAAAAAATTGGTTAGTTCAAGGTTGAAAAAAATAATTTAAAGAACAAAAGGAAAACGACATTTTCTTAAATTAATCCTAAAAATAAAATTACAGAATATTACATTTAGAATTCACTTTAATACTTATAATTTCAGGAGTATCCCATCTGTCATTGTCATAAAGCCCAGTCTAATTGTGGCTTTTAAAATACACCTTTTACCAACAAATATATATAAAGAATTAAAATCCGGCTACTCTGAGCTAGAAAGACATATGTACGATCCAGATACCATAGATACTGAAGAAAAATACGGGCTATATTCCGAAACAATTATTTAAACAAAAACAACTAAAGACCGACTTAAAATAAATATTGTGAACATTATTATATTTGCCAAAGTTGATTCATTTTGCAAATTGAACAACTGACATTGATTTTACAATTAGTTCCTGCCTGCGATTCGGTTTGTTGAACTTTTTCGCAGGGGTCCGCACTATCAACTCATTCGAAATCAATTAGTGATCGAACGATAAGACCTTACAGAACTGAAATCGCTGATAAGAAATATAATACCAGGTGTCATGCTCCGCTACAGGAAATACTCTTAAAGGGGATTGTAAATCACTCAAGAATAATATTCACGGCCGCCCAAAAGTATGCAAAGTCTTCGGAACCTTGAGCGAAGCTACCTGAGGTAATTCCACGAGCCCCTCCCCTGGACCCCTGCCACCCACTCACCTGTGGAGGGAATGTGGCCTCAATTTGCAGAAGCGCTTATCGTCCAAAGCGTTAAGTAAACTCAGGCGAACAAACACAGGTACATGTGTAGTAAGGTTATCGCTGTGTGCGCGCGCGGTGCAAGTTTAAAAGTTCCAATTACTTCAACAACAACACACACACACACGCACACACATTGCAAGGCTTGAGCAGGTAGCAGGTGTCACACAACAGCAACAGGTGACAGTGGGGCAAGAGCATGTAAAACTAAGTCGTAGATAGATAAAATAATATACTTGAGGCACACCCATATTTAAAGAGCTTTATTAATTGATATGATGAAGGTTACTAGAGATACTACTACTCTATATAAAAGGGTATTTGTTCTTCTTGCTGATTGAAAGCATTGATGAATCATTTAAATCATTCCTTTTATTTACAAAATGTTTAAATGGAAAACGTATCACAATGGTAATGCATATGTTTTGTTATTTTATAAAGAAAAAAGTTGACACAATAGCTGTCATTATATGCATTCATGTATGATCAAGATAATCAGAACAGTTAAGTAAATATGTATATGTGGTACACCATTTTGCTCATAAATGAGACTATATTGACTGTATAAAAACATTTTGTTCTGCGATAAAATTTAAAAGGTATGGATGTACAAATGTATATTTATTTTCAATTGAATGCATCCTTAAATGAATAACAAATGTATTAGGCAAGGCACATTTTCAATCCATTTGTATCAATTTTGTATTTTTTTACTGCAGTTATGTGCAAGCCTTTTCAGGCTATATGGTAAAAATCATAAAACCTTGCTGTTACTTAACCTTTTAATATGACAAACAAATATTTCAGTTTTCATACATATTACTCGTACGATAAACGTGGCAAATTAATTTATTCTAAGCCCGTATAAATATTGAATTCCTAAATAAATAATAAATTAATACAAATAATAATAGTCAGCAAGATGAGCCCAGACTTTGATATAAATCAACGGTGCGTATGAGTGATAAACTATAAACAGTATACATGTATACATGTTACTCATACGACACGTGGGACAAACATTATTTTCAAAAAGAATCTTTATCGCATTTTAAGAATCTCATAAAAAATCTTGTTTTAAAAAAAAGTTAATAATTAAAGGAAAACTGGTAAAATATATCAAATAATAAACCAAAAGGACATAATTATGAGTTATAAAACGAAAGTTGTATTATAAGCGCGACGAATAAATTCCTTATTTGACTTGTTTATATTAATAATATTATTATAAGATCTGACATATATAAATTAATATACTTACTTGGTCATAAATTGCGCATTGGTTTATTGAAATGTCTCCGAAATAATGCAAACGGAATTTCTATAACAACCAAAAAATATACACAAAATTCAAGATAGCCATGCCGGTCATAAATTATTGAAAATTCGTGCAATTTTAATCTGATAATGTTGGGAACGCTATTTGCCACCTGACCCACAGTGCAGAGTCAAGAGACAGAGACAAAGAGAGAACAGGGAGGTGCTCTCACCCAGAGAGAGGGTAGAAATTGTCGCTAAGGTTTTGCTCCCGCCGTTGGTAATCTATCATGTGCGATCGATCAATCGAGTGCGCTCACCCTCTCTCACTCTCTCTCTCTTAGCCCCACTTCCCCAACTCTCACAGCCGAGCTCACGCGCCATGAAGATGAGTTAACAATGTGGGTGAGAGAGATGTAGAGAGAGAGAGTGAGAGCCAACGGTAGCTCCCAAATCAACTTACTTTTATCACACACACAATCACAATCAGCCGCGGGAGAGAGGCCATCAGAGCGCGAGATACGATTTGTGGGGCTTGTGGGGCACTTCACTTCATTTGCCGATAAAACGCCAAGCTGTCTCCACCACCACACGCTGCTCTGCGCTCGGCGAGCCACAGAAAAGGCAACAAAAACACCCAGATACTCTGTGCTCACGAATGTCTGGAACAGCGAGTCACACGCACCAAAGTCACATAAATTATACTTTTCCTTAACTTAACCCAAACAGCAAATATCAAAATTAATCAAAGCATTGTTACAACACAACGCAGCAGCGCGTTCGATTCTCTTCTTTTTGGGCGGAGAGACACAGACAAAAAGTCGGGTAAAGAAAGAGGAAGCAACAACAAAAAATGTGCCGCTGCTGTCAAAAGTGAGTAAACGTTTTTTTTTTCGCCTCTCGCTTCTGCTGTTGTTGTTGCTGTTGGCACAATTTTCCCAGGTTTTGCTGCTCGGACAGCAAAATTTACTTGGCTAACATTCCGATTTGCGCTTTTTCCTTTATTTGTATGTAGCTGTTGGGAAGATTTCTACTGGAACTGCTTCGAGGAGCGTTTCTGCTACGATGAATCAATTGGTAAGTAAAATTCGACTGCGTATGTAGTTTTTGTTTTTTTTTTTTGCTGCTTTAATTGGTCAGTTGACGGTTACCTGTGAGTGAGTACACACTCGACGCAGTCACTCACACTCACCTGCACACACACACACACACACTGGCAGGCACACGCACACAGGCGCACAGAGAGCCTCAGGCGTAGATCTTGAAACGCACAATGCGACGACGAATTTTTGCGCGATTTAACGTGTTTGGATTTTGAAATGTGAACGAAATGAGAAGGAAAAACAACAAAATTGAATGGGAAGCGAGTGAATTTGATGTTTTTTTTTTTTTAATATTCAGCGGGTAGCTCTTTTTAAACTAGTATGTGCATTCAAGAAACCTAAAGCTACTATTTTAAACTATCTTTCTTTATAGGGTACATATTTAACCTTTTTTTTAAAGCTAATCTTCCTTTCAAAATTAAATAATTATTAAATTTTGATACCAAATATCAATTATCAAAACTTAAATCTTACCTTTTTTTTAATCCCCTCATAGCAAATAAATGTTTATTGGATCTCTTATAGAATTGTATCCAGTAAATACCAATTTCTCGAATATCCACACATGAAACTGCCACATAAACAAGTCTTGCCTTTAAAGTAGTATTTAATTTCAAACATAAACAGTCTTTACTTTGCTGACATAATGGAAAGTTTAGCTAAAAAAAAAACTGTTTACATAAAATGATTAATAGGCTTTATTACAAAACAATGGAAAGAGGTTTATACAAATGAAATATTAAACCATATTTCTGAGCCTTTAAGCTTGAGGCTATTTAATTTTGTTTACAGTTAACAAAGACTTAAGCTAAAAAGAAAGCTTTAATGTTATTTAAATACTATTTTTAAAGGACATTTTAAATAGGAATATTTTTCAATCCTTCCATTTTGATTTTATTTATTTGAATTCTATTCTTTAAATAGGAATATTTTGCAATCCTTTCATTTTGATTTTATTTATTTCAATTCTAAATCCGCAATTTTAAAAGAAAAATGCACAGGAATAAACCTTAATTTTTTGTATTACTTACTTTTTTACGAATTAATCAACTCCCCCTTTATCTTCTTCAGCCAACTACAATCCCGAGGACGATGAGGACTACTTGGCCGCCCAGAAGAATGGCCAGATTATTGGACGCATACAGCCAGCCTCGTCGGATAATAATAATTCGCTGACGGTGCCACAACCGATCTGCGATCAGCCGCAACTGAGGCACGGCAACTCGGGCCTGGGCCTGAGCCTAATGAGGTACTAATTGACAGATCAAACTGAGGCATCCCGACCAAAACGAGCCAAAGCTCTTCCATTTCGCACTTTGTTTGGAAGACCTGACGATTAGCGATTAATTGGCAAGACGATACGTCGTCGTGATGGCCCCTACTATTGGCTTTCTTAATTCACATTTATATGTCTGTATTTCCCTTTCTTTTCTTCTCTCGCATTTCCATTAGCGCCAAGATCCACGAGGAGGACTATCGTCGTGAGACTCAGATCAATGTGCCCAATCTGGGCCCAGAGATCTTGGCGGTGTTTGCCAACTCGCAAATCTTCCAGGATCATCAACCGACCAAGCTCAATCGCATCAGCACAAAGACCTACCTGGCCGGAATACATTCGCCCAATCGCGAAATGCCGACCACGCCGCGTCTCAGCGACCAGGACCGCTTGCTGCGTCGTCTGGAAGGTAATGATGGGCCCAGTGGTGCGCACACCCCGCTTTTGGGTGGTGCTGGTAGTGGTAAAGGCAGCGGCAAGAGCACCCGCAGCAGCAGCATCGTGTCCAGCGGTGTGCCCAAGGTCAAGTTCTATCTGAACTGAGCTGAGCTGAGCGCTGATCTGTGATATAAGTTTTGGAGGGGGGTTGGAGTTCAAGAGAGGGTACTACTTGCAGTATTTGTGCCAAAGATTGAGGAACTCTCACCAAGCATATACACAAAAATACATATATATAGAGAAAGAGAGAGTGACCAATTATCGCCAAAATGTGACTTAATATTATTAAACTTAAATTAGTTCTGTAAGTGTTTTTCCCGCGATATCACACAGACACAACGATATATAAAATATTCGAAAGCAACAGCGACGGCAAACGGCAGTTTGCTGGGTACTTAGTATTATCTAGACTTGTAAGTTAGTCCTACTTAAGTTAACTTAAGCGTATTCCATTTAAGTCTTAATTGTTGGACCTTGTAAATTGTTTAGTCCTAACTAAGAACTGGTAAAACAGTTGGAAAATGCATAAAAGTTTTTACAAAAAAAAAATATACATACCTATATTTGCCTGGGTTTCACTTTAGTGATAGTAGCTAACACATAAACTAAGATTCTCCTGACTGGTTTCTTAGTGAGAAAATCAGATTCCCTATGACGACTGTAGAAAGATCTATTTTCTTCCCACTAATTATTAATCTTTCTGCTGATTTTTTAAGCTTCTCTGACTCATTTTTTGTGCCGGGTTAGCCAGGTAGTAATGTTGTGTGTACTTTGAACAAATGATTTGTTTTGTCAAGTTGGCGTTACTCAACAGCTTTGTCTAATAGCCTCAAGCTGTAATCGTTTAGATACAACTTGCACCTATTTAAAAGTTTTTAAAAGATATTGCTAATGCTAATTGATTTCAAAGGAAAAGTAAAAAAAAAAAACAGTTGTTTTTGCTTGCTTTAAAATAAATTAGTTTAATATACAAATATCCCTTTTGAATCACTTCACAAAACAAACAAAAATCCAAAATAAAATGCTGAGGGAAGATATAAAAATTCAAAAATTTAATTATGATAATTTCTGAGACCAAGCATGCAGAATTTTTCCGCAAACTTGACTCATCTTCGGACTCGGAAACAGGGCTTCATCGCTTCATTAACTCCATTAGCCATGCCACAAAATTTCATTCATTTGAACCTCTCCAACAAGGAAGAAGAACGGAAAAAGAAACCAATCTGGATTTGGAAGTTAAATTTAATTAACAAGATTATTTCGCACTGACGCAGTCACCCCAGCCAGCACCGGTTACATCTGGAGTTTAAGTAAACATTTGCCTGAATAAACCTACATACGTCACTAATGCTTATCGCAGCTGGAAAAAGATAAAACCCAAATCCATTTGCAGATGATTTTATTAGCTAATGATTTATCGTAATTAGGCTATCAGATTTACCCTCCCCCCTGACCATCAACTGAACAAACCACCGAACCCAATTAGTCAAATTTCGATTTTCTTATCGATACCAGCGTATAGACAAGTGTTAACAACAAATAAACACCGATCGTATATGCATATTTATACCTATATGTTGACAAGTTTGGCTAAAATATGCATATGTATATTTTTTTTCATACAGATAAGAAGCTAGAAGGCGGTAATAATCGATTCCTCAGTTTTTCCTGAGCTGATAAAAGCCAACTACAAAGAAACTGTCAAGGGGGTTTGGGTTTTTATTTATTATTTATATAATTTGCATGTGCTTTTTATATATTTCCGTTAAAAGAAAGCTCCTAATAGTATTCTACTTTAAAACAAGTTAACCAAGATCACTTACGAACTGAACAATTAACAATCAATGCCTCCAAATTTCACAAAAAGTCGTGCAGTTTTTTTGTTTTGTTCACTGTCTTTATTTAGACTTTTAACTTTGTGCTTGTATGATCATTGATTGTACATTTGTGTATGATATCTTGGCGACATTTAATTCATCACGTTTTATCTGTTCGCAAGTTGAGTGCTTCTGCACTGAGCGAAACGTTTATGGCCCAATTTGTGTGACTGGATATTTCCACAGACCAGCGTCACATAGAAGGTAGTTTCGTCAGAATGACTCTGGGCCTGGTTGTAAAGCTGACGTCCATAATTATTGGGTATGGCGAAATCCAAAGTCAGCTGAAAGCGATCCATTAGACGTGCCCACAAAGGCAAATCATTCCTCTGTTTGCAAATAAACAGCACGCTTCACGATTATAGCATTCATTTGTACACAAAGTATATACATTTTTTTAATTTTAAATATCCTATGATTGGCTTTGAATTATGTATTATAAAAATCTTGTAAGACTTTGTTTTATCCTTGCAAATATATTTATTATACATTGAATGGCATGTAAAAGGAAATATCTTGTAAAAGGAAATATCTTATCTTAAGTAAAGTAAAAAAGAAATATTTTGTAAAAGAAAATATCTTATCTTAAGTAAAGTACCCCTTACCTAAGACATTTCACAATTCACCGCATTCATTTAAGATATAAAAAATATTCTTAACATCATAAATATTGACTGACATCAAGCTGATTACGTTATTTTCTTTACTGATAAAGAAAACGTGCGGTTTGATGTTTGACTTTTAATGCATATCTCGCTGACTAAGTGGTTTGACGAATAAATGACATTCTATTATTAGAGGGCCTGCCATAGCAGGAATATAGAAAGAGATTATATTACTGAATAATACTAAATACTTTAAGGAATATAAAATATATATAAAAAAAAAACATTTGGGATGGTGTAATTCCTTCATTGAGACTAGTTTTCCCTTCTGGAATTATCTATTTAATCTTGTACTTAAGTTCGATTCAACAGTTTTTGCTTTAGCCTTGTTTGGGCCAACATTTTATCTGCCCATATCTTACTATCTGTCATGAACTCAACCTTATCTTATTTGGCAACCTTTCATGCGATTTACTTGTCATCTGCGTGTCCCCCTCTTTCAGTGTGAATATTAAAGCCATGTTTTTAGTATTACCCTTTAAAAACACAAAGAAATTTTTATTAAAAAAAAAACCTGATAAAGGAAGTTACAGTGTACACTCTGTACAATCTGGAGTAAAAGTAATTATTTTTTCGAATAGAGTTTATTTATTTGTTCCTTTATCAGGTTTCTGGTTATCTTTATATTGAAAATTAAATAAGAAACCAAGTCAGAAAAACAATATATCTCTTTGTTTCTCTGTAGGAACATACCGATAGAGTATTATTATTAATTAAGGCGTATTAATACTATTTTTATTAAATTTGTATATTAAATAATTTTTAAATGAATTTCTATTGTAGTAAAGTATTATTTTTCTACCTTTATTTTAATTCAAAAAATTTCCCTTAATTTTTCTACAGGAGATGCAATCGATTCCAAGACGGGCTCCCCTGAGAAACGTATCACTTTCACCCTGGCCCCCAGTTCACCCGAATGCTCTCCCTCGGGCAGTCAGACGACCCTCAGCCCCAAGAAGTTTGAGGCCATTGCCGAGGAGGAGAAGGAGGAGGACGACAAGGCCAATGAGCAAGAAGTGGAGGATGAGGCCGTGGAGGAGGTGGTGCTGCGACCCCGCCTCATCGACCGACATCCCCATTTGTTGGCCAATCCCAGTGGCCTGACCACCACACCCAAACGTATCCTGCGATCCGCCAAGAGTGTCCCCCACATGAACGTCCGATCGGCGGCCAGTGAGACGGACATATTCTCTATAAGCGGCACTGTTACCGGAAGCAGCCAGATCAGCATGACGCCCGAGGTGCCGTCGATCTCGTTTAGCAATCTGCCGAAGAACTACGAGGACACACCCACCATCGAGAAGTACCGAGTGTCCCAGAGTCTCTACTCCATCCAGACGGCGAATGCGGCGCGGGCCACTCAAGATGATTACTCCATGCCGCGCTACTTCCGCCGCTCAGCCATGCTGTTGACCCAGAGTTCAGAGGTGCTGCCGGGTGCCAGCTCATTGGCCTCCATGTCGCCATCGATGGCCTCGTCATCCGCTTCGCCGGGCTCCTCCAAGGACGAGATTCGGCGACCCGAGAAGGAGAAGAGCAAGCGTCTCCAGAGGTTGCGTGGAAATCTGCCGCCCCTACTCATTCATTCCGTGTCCTTCAAGCGCAATCGCGACGAGGGCAAGCAGGTGGACTAGTTCACCTGCCAGAATACCATAACTGTATCTATTTGTTACCTTCTTCGTGTAAACTTTAACTGTTTTTGAATGTCTTTGCCTAAGTCCATGTGTCCACCCACTCAGTATTCGGTTGTACTTCATTTTGTGTTTATGATTGATATTCCAAGCTAAATTGTACTTTTACCCAAATAAATTACTTAAAAAGCGAAATTCAAATATAAATTATTTTTAAAAATGATACTCGAATATAAAAAGGGTGCTAAGAGTATCTTCATTCGAAGTTAACCGTAAAAACAATAACTATCTCGATTTTCACAAGACAAACATTTTAAGAACTGCAAAGAAATAAAAAAAAAACGATTTGTATAAATCTCCCCGACGGGGAATTGAACCCCGGTCTCCCGCGTGACAGGCGGGGATACTAACCACTATACTATCG